>JABUQX010059547.1:35000-38771 GCA_015478945.1 Trachelipus rathkii | reverse complement strand
CAATTTTGACTTTCTGAGGGAAAAATGGGTATGCTATAAAATTTCTTTCGAAAAGTCTATAGTTAAGGAGAAGTGGCCTTAGTGTATATATTATTTATTAGTGTTTATTTTTTTCATACCCTCATAGATGCAAACTAAAAACTATATATATAATATATAATATATATATATATATATACTTATATATAGTATATATATATATATATAGTATATATTACAAATTCTAATATATAATTTTGCTAATATAGGATATATGCAGTGGCGTAAATAACGCCCCCGCAAGCCCCGCGGTGCGGGGGGGCGCAGGAGCCGAAAAAAAGGCTGAGAGGGCGCACCGGCTGTCAAGAGGGAAGAGCACTTTTCGATGAAAACTTCATAATGAAAGCTCTGGCAGAGTTTAAGTAAGAAAATTAAAGAACATGAAATGAGTAAAGTTCACTTGAATGCATGTGTAACCTACAGTATAAGGAAAAATCGGAAAGATATCCAGTGTATGTTACAAGAAGATGTGGCGTGAAATACTGAAGCGAATTTTGGACGTCATAATAATGATGTCAACTTGTAATTTAGCATTCAGAGGGCATCGTGAAGATACAAGAAACATTGAGAGTAAATCTGGAAACTTTCTCAATATTATTGATTTGTTATCCAGGTATGACCCGCTTCTTAAAAGTCACCTGGAGAATGAGAAAAGCAGAACAAAATATATGAGTGCTCCTATTCAGAATGAACTCATTAGTTTGGCTTCACAACATGTGCTCCGTGACATAATAAGTGTAACTCAAGATTCGTCCTTTTTTTCTTTTATTTTGGATACAACAAAAGATATTTCTAAAACTGACCAACTGTCAGTAGTAATAAGATATGTCTGCATCAATTACGATGAAAAGAAGCTTCAAATTAATGAGTCATTCCTGGGGTTTTTCCCCATAACAAATCAAAAGGCCGAAGGTTTAGAAAGTGAAGTGTGTAAGTTTTTAGAAAGCAATAACATTTCAATTAAAAAGTGCAGAGGGCAGGGCTATGATGGGGCTACTGTTATGATAGAATGGACTATTAATGTCAAAGTTAATAAGTAATGACATATGTTGTATTGTTTATTAGTAAATTTTTGCTTTATTTTACCAATAACAGTAATGTAAAGGAGTTTTAAAAATGTCCATCTCTTTTATATTAAGGTTACCAGACGTCCCGTATTTTCCGGGACAGTCCCGTTTTTCAAACCACTGTCCCGTTTTTTGTATCCTGTCCCGTTTTTTAATCAATTGTCCCGTATTTTAAAACAGATGAAAATGAATCCAAATTTTTATGCTTATTTTACAACTTACGTTGGTAAACATTATAAATCTTGAAATTTAGCAGCTGCAAGCAGCATATAGGCTAGGCATGAAATCGCTATACTTATAAAGGCAGGAAAACTGAGAAGAGATCATGTTCGAAACATGTAGATGTAGTCTTTGAATTTATGTACGTGAATAAGCGAAGGGCGCGAAACATGTCAAAAAAAATAACAGTCTTCTTTGATCGCTCTGTGTGACAACAAGTTATTTTTGTGATTTAAAGTTAAATTAGCTTATATATATATATATATTATATATATAATAGTATATAGATATATATATATATATATATATTATATATATATATATATATATATATATATATATTGTAATTGTGCATAAGACGAGCTCTCCTGGACTTTTAGTTATTATTCAATATATTTTAAATATATTGATTTTTCTTGTAGGATTCGTAAAATCAAGTACAGGTAATGTAAATTTATTAAATCTAAGCATAGTTAAATTATTATAATTCCGTTTATAAAATCGTAAACCCAGGCCATTTTTACTGAACTTGCCTATGTTTCATAAGTCATAACAAAATAGGGATTAATTAAAGATACGTTAAAAAAATATCGACATGAAGTTAACAAAAAGCACCTTTTCAAATTTTTTTTTTTTATGAATTTTATTTGAAAATCGTATGTGAAGTAACATTTTTGCAATTTTTTAGTTCTTTTAATTGTTATATTTTTAATAGAAATTTACACTCCTGACCCCGTGAGTACTGGATAAATAATACAATTTTTATTTATAATGCATTTTTAAATTTTCTTATTTTACAGAAATTTATTTTTATACATTAAAAAATTTATTTTTTTATGTAGTACTCACGGGTAGAAATATCCATTCTGCCATATATATATAGATACTATATATGATATATATATATATAATATATATATATATATATATATATATATTATATATACTAATATATATATATATATATAATATATTATATATAATAATATAATATATTATAATAATATATTATGCAAATGCATGACAGAATGGGTATTTCTATGAGGGATTCGCCCCCGTACCCCTTACCCCTTACCCGTGACAGTTGAGGAAATAAAATTTTTATGTATAATGCAAATATTTTAAAAATTTCTTACTTTACAAAAAATTATTTTTATACACTAAAAAAATATTTCTCTAGCACTCACGTGTCGAGAGCTATCTTATTCACAATTAAAACATTATATATATATATATATATATATATATAATAATATCTATATATATATATATATATAATATATTATATATATATTATATATATATATATACTATTATATATTATACTATATTATATATATTATATATATATATATATATATATATAGATGTATAATATATATAATATATAACATATATATTATATATATATTATATATATTCAGAGAGGGGGTTATTAAATTTTTAAGCCTGTTTTTAAAATTTCAAAAAAGCGGAAATATTGGCGCCCGTTGGCAAGACGAAATGTGTTTTCAATAAGGACCTTGAGAAAGAATACCCATATATGAAAAAGACATTTACGGAATCATGTGTTCGTTGCAACATATGTTCTTCCAGCTTTAATATCAGTCATGGAGGAAGAACAGATATTACACAACATTTAAATACTGAAAAACATAAAACTGCTTTGCGTGCCAGTGCATCAAGTTCAACACTCACAACGTTTTTCAGAAATGACATTTTTGGTGACAAAGAACTTAAATTAGCCGCGGCTGAAGGAGCATTTGCCTATCACTTAGTGCAACATAATCAATCTTTCAAATCTATGGATTGCTCTTCAAAATTAATCAAGACTTGTTTTGACCCTAAGTTTACATGTGCCCGTACAAAAGCGGAGGCAATTGTATTAAATGTCTTTACTCCAATAGCTATATCGGAACTGCAGACTGATATTCGAGAAGCCAATTTTATTTCGATTATGACCGACGCTTCAAATCACAAGGACATAAAAATATTCCCAGTACTTGTTAGATATTTCCAACCTGTTAAAGGGATTCAGATGAAACTTTTAGAAGTAAAATCATTGCCCTCGGAAACATCTAACACAATCTCTGCATTTTTAATTGAATGCTTAAAAAATATGAATGCAAAAGAAAAAACAATAGCTCTCTGCGCAGATAATACTAATTGCAATTTTGGGGGTATATCTAGAAAGGGCGTTAACAATGTTTTTACAAAACTCAAGGAGGACTTGGGACATGGTTTAGTTGGAATAGGATGTTCTGCTCATATCATTCACAACACTATTCAGACAGCTGCTGATGCTCTTCCTATTGATATTGAAGGCATCGTTTCAAAAATATATTCTCATTTCTATATATACACAGTAAGAGTTGAAAAACTTAAAGAATTTTGTGAATTTGTTAATCAAGAATACAAGCAAATATTAGGATATAGCAAAACCAGA
>JABUQX010059547.1:22500-25000 GCA_015478945.1 Trachelipus rathkii | reverse complement strand
CTTACCCTCCCTTCTACCATCAAGCTCGAGCCCTTTCAGTCAAAATCTACCCTAGAACTTCACAACACCGCAAAGACCCCACTGTGGAATCTCGTGAAAGTCAGGGTTCATTCCCTGCTCTGGAGCCAAAACAAAGCCCTTTGACAAAATCACCCCATTGACTCCTTATTTGCACCATTACCTTTGCTTCTGTGCTTCTGCAAAATGCTCATTTCTTTTATTCAGACACTCTTTTACTGACTAAATCCACTTTTTCTTAGGTCTCAAAGCCGGTTGATTCCCAATGCACTTTCCTCTATACATCCGCTTACCCAATCGACCGTCACCCATCTTTTCCTTAGGACCAAACCAGCCTACTACACTCTCATTCTCTCATTCACACAATTCATCACATCACACAACTCCTTAACAAACTCAATCGTCATTTTATCAATTTTTATCACATCTAACAAGCCCCTAATATTATATCCATCTGAACAGACTGCACCTTAGACCTGCACCACAAGTTCCACACCAATTTTTCGCTATATTATACAATAATTCTGGTAATAACATACCTTATCTATCTATCTATCTATCTATCTATCTATCTATCTATCTATCTATCTATCTATCTATATATATATATATATATATATATATATATATATATATATATATATATATATATATATATATATATATATATATATATATATATATATATATATATATATATATATATGGATTGTGTAAATACGTAGTTTAGATAGTACTAGGGTATATTTTTTCGTAGTCTTTTTTAACTAGTTTTTAGTGTTTCTATTTACTTATTTATTTTAAACGGGTTTAAGCATAGCACCAACGTTTTTAGTTAATTGTTATTTTAATCTTTACATATCCAGTTTTACGTTGAATAATTGTAAATTTTTTTTTCTTTCGTAAATTGGTGAGGGTGTACGAGTGCGTGTGTGTTTTAAACTTTCTAAACTTTTCACATTTTACATATTTATTAAAAATAGTTTCATCGTTTTAACATTTCGTTTTTTTTAGTGTGTGAATAATTTTAACCTGTTTTTTTTTTTTTTTTTTTTTTTTTTTTTTTTTTTTTTTTTTTTTTTTGTGTGGTTGTGTGTGCGTGTGTGATGGCAGATTTGCTTGCAGGCGCGGGCTTTCTATAGACTTTTTTAATAACATCCGCGGCTTAAAATTCTAATTTTGAATCCGTGGAATACCACCTCCTAACTCTAACCCTAACCTTTTTCTCTTGTCTGAGACACAGATGGCTAAGAATTCATCCTATAACTTATTTCATAATTTCCGACTTCCCATTTCATAATTTCCGTCTGGTGGAGTATGTGCCTATGTAAACATAAACACTCCTGTAACACGTCTCGAGAATCTCGAATCTCCTAACTTCGATGTTCTGTGGCTTAAAATCTTTCTTCCTTCTACTACAATAATCTTGTGCTTCTGCTACTGTTCTCCTAACAGAACAGATTTTCACGCCTTTTTTGAATATCTTTCTACTTCTCACGAGACTGTTATATCTTCTCATCCAAATACTGAGGTCCTCTATTTAGGGGATTTCAATGTACACAACACTGAATGGTTGGGGTCCTCTCATACTGATTTAGGTGGGGAGGAGGCCGAATCATTCAGCATTCTCAACGATCTGGAGCAACTAATTAAAGATCCTACACAAATTCCGGATCGTCCCAACCAATTCTTGAACACACTTGACTTATGTTTCACCACTAATCCTTCTCTCTATAAATACACCACCTTCGCTCCTATTGGTAAATCTGACCACAACCTTATATCTCTTAATTTTAATACTTTCTCTCCAACAGCTCCATCCTGCCCTACGCGTTTTTCTGGCACTTTGATCGGGCCGATTGGGGGGCCTTGCGTTGCTTCTACGCTAACTATAATTGGAACTGACTGCTTTGACTTGGTGACGCTTCAGTTTCACGACAAGGTGGGAGACTGCTGTAATCACTAAATGGGATGAGCAGGTTCATTCCTACTGACTAAATCTTTCTCTCCTCATAATCCATGGTTCGATCGTACCTGTTCTCTCCATCCAGGCTAGAGACAGTGCGTAACTGGGGAGTGGAAAAATTCTCGTTCTCCCATCACTCTTGCACTTTCATTCAGCTAGAAATCGTTGCAGGATACTCTTCGACGAGCAAAGCGGGCTTTCATCAAACGAAAGTGCGCTAACCTTCTTGATTCTCCTACTGACAAATCTTTCTGGCCTCTTGCCAAAAACATCTCTAACAACTTCTGTAAATCTGTTTTTCCTCCTCTTATTCGATCTGATGGTTCTGTTGCTAATTCTCCAACTGAAAAGGCCAATCTCTTCGGCCTCCTATTTCCTCTAACTCAACCCTACTCTGGCATTCCTCCTCCTCCTCCTTCTCCTCTCAGGTGTCCATGCCTTTGCCTGTGATTACATTTGATCGGGTGCATGGCCTCCTGAAATCTATGAACGTTAGGGATGTAGCCCTGATGGCAT
>JABUQX010059547.1:0-15000 GCA_015478945.1 Trachelipus rathkii | reverse complement strand
TTATATATATATATAATATAGTATATATATATATGATAAGATAGTATTATAAATATCCTTTTTTCACTAAATACTGTTAAAAAATACGTGGTTGCCATCCGAAAGCAATATAGATGGATGAATAAAGACATTTTGGTATATTGGGATATGAAACCCTCGTTATAGCTTGGAGAAAAAGAACTTCTTTAAATACCCCAAATATATTTCTGATAGCTTTGAGCACTTTTGAAAGGTATCAAAATTTAGCAAGAAGTCTTAAACGCTATTGTTATTCTCTACAGTCTACTCCAAAAGAAATCCCATAATCCAAAATATTTTTTTATTATAAGTTGAATGTCAGAATCGTTCTGGGTTGAGTTAGAGGAAAATAGGAGGTCAAAGAGATTGCGCCTTTTCAGTTGCGGAGATAGCAAATAGAACCATCGGAAGCCCAGAGCGAATTAAAGGCCGGGAAGAGGAAGATTTATAGAAGTTGTTAGATATGTTTTTGACAAGAAGCCCAGCCAAAGATTCTCAGCAGGGAGCCAACCAAGAAGCCGTCACGCGCACTTTCGGTTAATGAAAGCCCCACTCTACTCGTCTAAGAGTTATCCCTGCAATGATTTGCAGCTGAGCGAAAATTTTTCACTCCCCATACGCATTGTCTCTAGCCTGAATGGAAAGAGAACAAGCACGATCGCAACCATGGATTTTGAGGAGAGAAAGATTTAGTCGAATAGAGATTGAACTTGCTCTTCCCATCAACGATTAAAGCTCCCACTTTATCGGCAGAAGCTGAAGCGTCGTCAGAGTCAAAGCAGTCACTCCAATTATAGTTAGCGTAGAAGCGACACAAAGCCCACAATCGGCCCGAATAAAGCGCCAGAAAAAAACTATAGGCAGGATGGAGCTTTTGGACAGAAAGTATTAAAATTAAAAGAAATAAGATTGTGGTCGTCAGATTTACCAATAGGACCGAAGGAGGTGCATTTATAGAGAGAGGGACTATTGGTGAAAGAGGTTAAGTGTTTTCAAGAATTGGTTGAGACGTTTCGGAATGTGTGTGGGTTTCTTAAATTATCTGCCTAGATCGTCAAGAATGCTGTAGATCAGTATGAGAGGCGCACCCAACATTTAAACACGTCTTCAGTCTACAAAACCTATATATATATATATATATATATATATATATATATATTATAAGATTGTTTGCGTTAACATATGTCTAAAGAAGATAGTATGTATAGTATCACGGTATAGTGTAGATATACTAAGTTATATAATAATAGTAGGTAATAATATATTATATATATGACAAATCCTAATTTACGCAGGCCCAATGATAATTTGTAGCTTTTTCTAAATTTCTGACACCTTTGCAATGCTAATTTTATTAAAGCTAGGCTAAGAATAGCGTGTGAGACTTTTGATTTTGCCCTTCGAATTTTATAGCTAAAAAAATCATGTTTGTCAAATTATTTTGCGTTCACGTAATTTTATTGAAAGGAAAATTCCTTTCAGACGATGAATTTATTGAATGTCCAAAGATTTAAAGTATAATAATATAATAATAATAATAATAATAATAATAATAATCAATAATTCATATGATATTTTAAAAGGTCATCAATTCAGCACATTCTTTCTGACCTTTTCAAATAATTTTATGTTCGCTCAATTGTTTATCACGAGTAAGTTGTTATACGCACCGCTTGCTGCGCAGCGCCGCTTTTAGGAAGTGCAGCGCATTCAGCCCGAGCGGTCTGCAAATGCATTCTCGGCGCAGCTACGGCTGCCATCCACCCTATGGTTATTGTATTAAGTAGTTTTATTAAAGCTCAATAAGTATCTAATGAAAAACTTTATTTAACTATAAGATAAAATAATTTTGAAAATGCAAAAAAATCTCAATTAAGCATATATATATATATAGATATGCTATATACAGTATAGTATGATAATAGTAGATATATATATCATATATCTATATAATATATATATATTTTTTATAGATATATTATAGTAACTACTTTACGATATAATATAATATATATATATATAGTACTAGTATATAATATATGCAAGTAGGTATATTATGTATATATATAGTATAGAAAGAACATATTTTTAAAATAATTTTTCTTCAGTACGTTAATTATAAATTTGTTGGAACGCATTATGCCATGTCTACAAACTTTTTAGTACGTTTTATGTTCAAATACTTGCCATTTACTTGCTTATCTAAGAAATAAATTATATAGTATAATATGTATATATATATATATATAGTTATATATAGTAGTATACCTTAGTATATAATAATATATAGTATATAATATATATATATCTATTAATATATCATACTGAGTATATATATATATATATATAATAGTATAGTGACTATATATATAAATATATATTGGTATATAATATATACATATAGTATATATATAGTAAGTAAATATATATATATATAGTATATATATAGTATATATCATATATATATATAATATAGGTTCAAGTAGTATATATATATATATATATAGTATATATATATATGGCCAATTTGCTTATAAGATAAGCGCAAGTAATAAAATAAGCTATTCCAACAGGAAAGTACTAAAAATTTGCCCCTAGACATGCATAATCGTGTGCCAACATATGTTGGAACGAATTATGCCATGTCTACAAATCTTTTTAGTACGTTTTATGTTCAAATACTTTTTATTACTTGGCTTATACTAAGAAATTGCCCCATATATATACTATTATTAGTATATATTATATATATATTAATATATTTTATATATGAAGTATATATATAAAGTTATACTAGTATAGTATAGTATATATATAAATAATGTTATATATATATATATGTGGTGTGGTATATATGTACTATATATGAATATATATATATATTATTATATTATATATAATATATATATTATATTATATATATATATATATATAATATATTATATAAATATATATAATATATTTATACAATATTACTATATACATATATATATATTATATATAGTAATATATATATATATATAAACTGGAGGGAGGGAGGAAATATAATAGTATATATAGGTATAGTAATATATATATATATATATATATATATACATAGTAATATATAGATATATATAATATATATTATATAGATATATATATATATACAATAACAAGAATAGTATATATATATATACTAATATATATAATAATATATAGTATACGCGCAGTCTCTAAAACAGGTGTGAGACAATCGTCTCGTAATCCACTATGCAAAGTGCCCGCAGTACTTTATACGAATCCTCAGCGAAAAATTTTTTTTAGGGGAAGTAAGAGCTGGAAAGATATAAATTATTAAAAAAAGAAAAAATATATTATATATAGTACTAATAATAATATATATATATAATAGTTAATATTATATAATATAATATAAATATATTTATAATATATAATATATATAGATATATAATATATATAGATATTAATATATATATATACTATATATATAATTATAATTACCATTTTTCTTAAGAACTAAGAATTCCCCTAGTAGGGTAAGGGTAGAACGTCAAAATGTACAGAGCCGGGGTCTCTCGGTGCCTCATGGTGGACGAGGGGACTTTGTTATCCCCCTCTGTCCCCCGCCGGCTCGAGCCCCCTAAAAATGTTAAAAAAAATCGATACAATATCGATATTGTATCGCTATATCATATTATATCGATATATTTTTTAACATATCGATATATTGATAGTCTTACATGCCATAGAACATCTAGATTAACCTATCATAGAGGGTACTTGTCGGAAAGAAAAAAATATAAATCCGACCTCCTGTTTCGAGGTTCAACCCTATCTCAAATTTTGTCAGTATATAAGTATATATATTATATATATAATTATAATATTAATAATAATATATAATATAATATAATATATATATATATATATATATATATATAAATATATATATATAATATATATTATATATATATATATATATATATTATATATGATAAGTATATAAATAGTATATATATATATATATAGGAGTATAGAAATATGAATATAATATATAATACTAATATATATTAATATTAGTTATATATATATATATATATATATATTAAGTAATAATATATATAGAATATATAATATAAGTATAAATATATATGTTAGGGTGTCCCAAACTTGCCAGTCTAATGCTATTCAAAAATTGGTCAGTATATTACTGCGAGACAGCTTTTCAAGTTTTTGATACCGGTTTGGGCCCTAAAAACAATCGCCGTGGATTTATTCTCCAAATCGTTAACAAATAGAGTTAGCTGACTAGCGACATAGGAAATTTTAATTACTGTGATTGAAAAATAGGACTTATTTTCGTGATAAAATCATTGACGTAAATGTTTATTTTACCTTGTTTTAGTAATTTGTTGTGAATTAGTGATTTTATTTTTTTTAAGATTACTAGTGAATGAATATCACTATATATGAAAATGTCCATTAATGGAGAACAGACATAAGAGTGGATAATATACGAAATGATATTAGGACCACTCCTAGGTAATCGACGACATGAAATCAAAGACTCGCAACTGCCAAACAAAGAGCAAGTAGTTCTTTTGCATTGCCTTGAAAGACTACTATTAAGAAATTTAACCTTTAAATGATATGCATTATCTCTTTACAATTGATAATGTATCTGAACCACGGTATACAAGCAATATCCCTACAATAAGTGAAGAAACAATATTGGCAAAATAATCAAGGAAGCACATGATGAATATATGAAGTTAATGAAATACAACGAGAATCGAAGACATTTGGATAACCCAGGGGTAGGTTAAATAATTCAACGACTCCAGCAGGATAGGCAGAGACGAAATAGTTTATCAAGGATGGATGGAAGCTCAGAAACACATGTGTTAAGAATGACAGGTGGAATCCATCGATGCAGACATTGCTTTCATGCAAAGCATGATAACTTACAGGAAAGCATTCTAATTCAGTGAATTGACGAAGTCAATGCAAAGTGGTCGAGAAAAAGGCAGTAAAAGAGAAATCAGTATGACGAGCTTGTCCAAAAAGAGACCATTACGTGAGGGTGTGATTATATGTTTCATCTACATTGTAGTGAATTGAATTGGGTTGGGGAGAACTAGCTGGACCCAGACTCAGCCTGCTCTGAAATTGAAAGGTCGGACACTAAGAAGGCATAATTAAATTGTATATATATTGCCGTGAACACTATGTGTTCCTCATGATATTATCTAAAGAATCCAAAGGTTGTATTGCGTCGAGCGTAGGTGAAATAAGCTTTTAAGTTAAATATCATAAGTGAACGAACTCATTCGTGAACAATATGTATAGGTTTCTGTCTGCGGAGATGTTTCAAAGATAAATCTAAGTGCAAGTTCAGCCCCATCGATATCGAGCATCAGTACTACCCCATATCAGCAAACAAATAAAGGACAAATTTATCCACGTCTCCAAAAATGTTGTACTAAATTTGAACGGAAGAACTGTGGATACCCTGGACTCCAAAGATACTGCATGATATACGTCGACTTGTTTAGTATCCGGAAAGTCGATTGAGACTAAACTCATTTGTTATATGTACTCACCCCTTCCGGTTGATTCAACACACAAAAAACTGTCTGAACATGGTAGGTAATACGTTGTCTCTGTTGCAACAAAAAATGCTACTTGCATAGATTAGGAAATGGGACAGTAAAAGACATCAGTAGCATGGTCTTTGACACGACATCCTCGAATACAGGTGAGGCTTTAGCAAAGCAATTGTTTATTACATTTTGTGATATATTAATAGTTTATTAAATTTCAAATCAACAAATCATTTTTGCGCAAACTCTAGGATTACAAATAATGGGGGAGGTTTTAAGTAATGGACTAATCGTAAGGCTATAAAGTATAGGTTTATTAAACAATTAATTCATTAACTCTTTACATCACAGGACAGCATACTGCAGCATGTGTCTGTCTGCAGAAGGAGCTAGACCATCCCTTGTTGTGGTTTGCTTGCCGCAGGCATGTAGGAGAAGTCATGCTTAGCGACTGTTGGGATTCATTAAATATAGAGGGCTTCATGTCTGGACCCAAATATTTAATTTTACTTGACTCATCTTATGCACTGGAAAGTGACGATGGCGCAAAAAGATTTTTATAATTTTAATTGAAGTAGACTCAAGGTGACTGCTTTAACTAAATAATAATCTGGTTAGATAGATTGTTGCAGATTCAAGAACCACTACTTATGCAACTGCTACGATGATTAATAAAGCAGCCTGATTACTAATCTCATTGATACTACCTAGAGCAAATGAGAAAAAAGGAACAAGGAAGATCACAGCAAAAATTGCTTCCAACAGTAAGTGGAATTCCTAGCCGTGCTTAGGTTCCACTGGAAGGGATAATTTACCAAGTAAAATATTATTGAATACTTCAACCTTTGTTAAGTTACAATAAGAGGTGTTTCACAAAACGCTGAGCGCAGCATTTGCATGGGAAAGCAATACAAAGGCAAATGATGAGGGCAAAACTTCGTTAACAGCTATTGAAAAATTAGTCCGTATTGTCTGGAAAGATAATGAGCAGTTTCCCAAGTCTAGAAAGTTGCAGACCCAAAGAAAATTCAATTCAAAGAAATTGGAACGTTCGTATAATAATAAGTTATAGAGAGTGATGTTTAGCATGAATTGTCTACGTGCAAATGGTGGATTAGCATGCACCGTATGCAGCCAAGATGGACTCAAGTCAGCACCGAGTTTGATTTTCAGTGGAATGAAACTGAAACAAGTATTTTGCAACTACCATGATTCTAGCAATATAGTTAACAAGAGGAAAGAAAAGCTCTTAGCAAGACTAGTTGGTATCTGAAAGAAGAAGCTTGTATTCAAATGAGCTCTTTTCTTCTCACCAATATGTATCTGACGAAAGAAACAAAAGAGATTATGAGGCCTGCGGCTTATCTCCAATTTGAAAGTGCTGGAGAGTACTACGGATTGGTAGTAGTGAGCCATACTTGTAGGAAAAAGCCACCTGTAAGCCAAATCAGAGGAGATGGAATCAACTGATACGTGAATTATGATTTTAGTCCCATTGGAATCTCAATGAGGGTTATTATACATACTTGTGAATGCGTCACTAGTCTAGCCCTACTACACAATGTTTCTTAAAACACCCAGTAGCCGATGAATGGACGAAAAAGGATGACTTTAACTTGAAATTGAAAAGACAATTGTTTCACAAAGCTTCAAGCTAGTCAACGAAGTCTGCTGAAAGAGGAGTAAGCTATGCACATGTTTCCTGTGTGGTAATCTAAAGAACGAAGAAAAGGTTTCAAGAGGTCTCCAATACGTGAGTTTAAAGTTCACGAAAAGAAGTATACTTCCCGATCAGGCAAATTTTTCATATCACTATTCTCAAGAGAAGTACGTTTGTTCCTTGCGCTGGTGAGATGATATGATGATTAATCACAAATTGAGCTTTTACATTTATAATAATTAAAGATACATTGGAGAAAATGATACTATTTAGAACATGATATTGCATAAATGGAAAGAAAATATTGCGTTTTTCAACCTTTAAAGTTTTTTTTATTTTTATGATAAAAAGAGATTGTAAATCAATGATTTATACTATTTAACGTAATATTCAATTTGTAATCTTGATGCAGGATCAAATTGAATTTTTATTTAAAATCGTTAAAAAACATCATAGCATTTCCCAGTTTATATATGATGCAAGCCGGTTGCAAAATTTATTGATAAACAGCGATTTTGCAAAGGAAGTCGTAGCAAGCTGGACAGTCAATAATATTATAATATAGATTTATTATAGGTTATATATATAATAATATATATATATATAATATATAATTATATATTATATATATATATAGTAGTAGTATTCCATATATATATATGTAATAATATATGATATATATACTTAATATATAGTATACTATATATATATGATATAGATATATATTATATGTTTAATAATATATATATAGTATATATATATATAATATTAAGATATATAGTATTATATATATATATATATATAATTAATATATAATATATATATAATTATGATATATATATATATATATATACTATATATATATATGATATAGTATAAATATATAGTATTAAGTAATATATAATATATATATATAATATAAATATATTATAAAATAATATATATATATATAATATAGATATATATATAGTAGTATACAATGATAATAATACTGATATATATAATAATTAAATTATTATAGGATTTATATATAAATTGATCGATATTATATTAATATAATATTATAATAATATATATATATATATAAAATATACTTATATAAGTATATAGTTTTAATAGATATATATATATCATATATGATTATCAATACTAATTAATGTATATACTATATATTAATTTAATATATAATATAATGGTGATAGTGATAATAAAACCGAACAGTTGTATGAGGAAAAAATAAAAAAAAAGTTTACGTAAAATTTTTTTATGTACAACAAAAAAATATACACTTTTATGCACTCTCAACCATAAAATACTTTTATAAAAATTTATCTGTAAATAAATAATAATTACATCGCTTATTGGCAATGTCAGTACGTTTGGAAATTTATTAATGTGCTATCTATTAGCTGGCAGATTATTTTGGGATACTTCATATACATTTAGTGTGAATATAATAAAAAAAAAAAAACATTTAATTTTCAAATTTTAGTTTAAAAGCATTTTACATAAAAAAATAATATATATTTTATATTATGATATATTATATTATATAAATTAATTATTCATCGACTCTATATTATTATGATAGAGAATACTATTATGTATTTGATGCTATTGAACGTTAGAGATTAGCTATTAATTATATTATTACAATTATTATTATTGATATAACTGATATGATTATGATATTTAATTTATATTATATATTATTATTGACATAAAGGTAATTTTTGATTATATTAATTGAATTATTATTATTATATCTATTATTATATTATTATGTATTACTTATTATATCTGCTTCATCTTATAATTGTCAATCTCTTTCAAATTAGGTTCACAAGTCAAGATTAAATGACAAGTTAGAAGAAAAAATTTATCTAAATGTAATTATTAATTTTTCAATTAAATATTTAATAATAAACAAAAAAAAAAAAAAATAAATAAAAAAAAAAAAAGAAAAAAAAATGAAAATAATAAAAAAAAATGAAACTTCACGTTTATATTATTCTAATTATAACGCATAGGACATTAGCCCATTACATTTTGAAAAACTATTTTGATATATTTTTACAGATTTCCTGCTAATTTAGAAAAAAAATCATGTGTATAATTTTTAAAATAATTATATATAATTATTAATTATAACTAACTAATTGTTTTTAAAAATATAATTATTGTACAATTATTTATAATTTAAAATATTATGAACCGAATATTGCGTTATCTTTCCTCATATCTAGAAGTAATTCTGGGTTTATAACCGCATTAATATGATATATATACTTCATGTAATAATATATATGCCCACCATATAGATAGATAATATGATGTACTATATATATTGGCCAGGAAGGGATGGCAGCTTTCCGGCAAGGAAGAAGTTTCACTTCCGGTATAATGATACGTCAATAATATTATAATACTCGTAGATATATAGTAATAATATATATATAGTATATATATATATATATATGTATAATATATATATACTATATATGGTGATAGGATATATATAGGATATATAGTAAGATAATATATATAATATATATATATATATATATATATTATTAAGTACTATATAATATTAATAATATATATTATATAAGGGTTCGCATCTAGAAATTGATTGCCCCTGCCTATCACTATTTTTATTTATTTGCTTATTATTTTATTAATTTTCAAAAAAAAATAAAACATAGTTGTTTTCAATTTGAAAACAAAAAGTATTTTATTTTTATTTATTATTATAAGATTTCTTTATTTTTACAAAATTACCCTCATTTACATACATTAATGCATATTAATATTTAATATTGTTATTTAATAGGAAAGAATATATACAGGCCTCAAAATATAAGTATATTATATATTATTATAAAGTTATATATAATCTAAAAGTATTATATATAATTATATTAATAATATAATAGCCAATTACTAGTCGATACGTATATATTATAATACGTAAATAAATTGATATATATAAACTATATATAATTTTTAGTAGTAGTAATTATATTATTATTATGATAATATTAATACATATATATATATATTATAGTGATTATCATATAATATACTAAATAGAATATATTATATATATAATATATATATAATATAATATAGATATATATATATATATATATATAATATATATATATATATATAAGAGTATATATTAAATATATATATATATATATTATTATATATTAAATATATATATATATAATATATATATATAATTATATAATAGTATAAAGTATAAGGTAATATATTATATATATATTAATAATATATATATAATATAATATATATAATAATAATACTATATGATATGATATATTATAATATAATATAGATATACTATAATATATATATATATATATATATATATATATTATATAATGTATATATATATATATAAATAATACTATATATAATATATATACTATTAATATATATATATATATATAATATATATATATATATTATATATATTATTATAATAATATATAGTATATATATTATATATATATAGTATATATATATATATATAATATATATAGTAGTAAGTATATATAAGTCTGATAGAGTAATATAATAATATATTGTAGTATATAATAAAACATATATATATATGGTAATATATATATATATATATATATATATATATATATATAATATATAATATATAGTATAATATATATATAGTTATATAATATAAGATAAATGATATAATATAGTATATATATATAGTATATAATTAATCTCTGATTTGTAATTTAATCACTTATCATAATATAATTTATATATATATAATATATATAATATAATAATAATATAATATATATATAATATATATAGTAATATAATATATATATATATATTATAATATGATAGGTATATATATATATATATTAATTAACAGAGTGCGTTTTTGTAGTAGCTACTATATAGGAGTGTTCGGAAGAAAATGAGGAATGTGGGCTAGAGGCAAGGTGAGGTTGATATTTCTCGAGAAGAGAGGTATGTTGGGTAATGTGGAATACTTAATTCAAAATAAATGAAAAGAAAATGATGATATGAAATTATATAATATAATATATATATTAAGTATATAGGAATAAATTCTACTTATATATATAATAATTAATAATTTCTTATATATATTAATAAACTAACCTAGTATAAAAGAGTAACTATATATATTCCTAATAAAGCTATACTAGAGTTATTATATGGATATAGTATATAGTATATATAGTACTAATTATGGCGCTATATTCCGAAGCTAAAAGTTATAATAATGATTGATTATATGCTGTATTAGGTGTACTATAAGGATAGGTGAAGATCGTGACATTGAATATATATAAGTTATATGTTGTAGTATATATTATAGAGTGTTAATATATATATAATCTATAGGGCATAGTACTATATATAGTAGTGTATATATAGTCAGTGTTATATATTATTAAGAAATGGGTATATATATATATAATTATCGTAGTAATCATTTTGAGTTAGTATATATATTATTATGTTATTTTATGTGATAAAATTTAATAATATATATTAGTGGGGACTTATTGGTAGATGTATATAGCTAGAGTATCGGTATCTTTGGTATCAGTTACATAGTGAGGTTCAGTATTAATATTTAGCGCCGTCTTTAATTTATTTATTTAAATTAGGAAACAAATATTATATATATATATATATAATATAAGTCATTATAAAATTAATAGGATATATAATATATATATATATGTTATATATAAAGAACGCGCACAATAGGTTAATAATAACATGAGTATACGTACATATAATTGACAATATAGTATGCAACAAGCTGAAATTACTAAATATAAAATCTGTAAAATATATAATATATATAAAGCAATTTAGTATGATTAGTCACTAAGTGCTAAATAAAAAGATATCCTTATATTATATATATGTACATGAGCTCATATAAGTATATAGTTAGGAAGTATAAGTATTAATGCTAACAAGTATGAAGTGGTATATGAGAATGTAAGTGAGAGCGGTACTGATGCATATGTACTAGTAATCATATAATACGTAATATAATATATTATAAATATTGCATTAATAAAATAATAAAATAAATTCAAATAAGCTTGCACTTTTAGTATTACATTAAGATAAAGTGAGCTATAATAAGTATGATAAGATGGCAAAGAATAATGATAATATTTGTCATCATGAATATTATATATATATTATATAATAGTATATATAATACAGATAAATAAATAAAAGATAATATGACCTTAAAATAGATAATGTACTATATATAAGCTGAATGTAGATGAAATAAGAAGATATAGCCGTGATATAAATTATATAATAGTATATAATAATGAACAGCTTTTTGCATTATAAGTACGTATAAGGATATATAAATTGATAAATATATTAATATAAGGTACGGTAATACATATATATATATTAACATAATAATATATATGACGTAAATTATAAGCATAGAAGCCCTACATATATTAAATTGTAAGTTAAGATAACAGCGGAGGAAAAGGTAAGTTATAAATAAATATAAATGTATATATATAGAGTATAAATTAGTCGCCAAACACAGCTTTCATATAAATGATGATGTAAAAATAGGTATAGAATGATAGTGTATTATTGTAGATCTGAATGCATTAAGGTATAGTATCATATGCTGAGGGGAGTATATAGGTGATTAGTATGAATATAATATAAAGAACACTTCGCAAATCGTGTATATATTATAAGCTATAAGTTAAATGACATGATGATGATATCATATATATATAATAGATATATATTGTATATAATATATAGTATATAGGATTGATAAGGTGTAATACTGTAGTTAGTATATGTACGTTTAGGAGTATGGAGTGGTCTAGATATAAGCTGAATAGAGGTATATTTTAATTGGTGACCGATAGAGGTAGTACGCCTTTATAGTATTAGCCAAATATAAGAAGATGAATATGTATGAGATATAGTATAAGTGAGTAGTATATTATATTGAGAATACGGCTAATATAGATCTATCATGTAGGCATATATCTATATTATGTATAGAAGGAAATATTTATCTGGTGAATATATATGTCAAGATACGCGAGGCAAGTTTTTATAGTATTGATAGTATTATTAACAGTATTGTATAATAAAGTATTATTAGTATATATATATGAATGTATATATATTGAATAAAGCGTTTATGGAGGGTAACTAGGATAATATATATTATATATATATATATATATATATAGTTATATACTATATATACTATATAGTTATAAGTATATATTAGGCGCGGAGATTAGGCAAGATTGAACCAAAGTCGAAAATATCGAATATTATTTGGCTCGGAATATAGTCATTATCTTTAGGGGCGATATTTTTTTAGGACGATATATCGATATTTCGAGTATTTTTTCTTAAATGATCGAAAGAAAATTTCCAAAGCCTTTTACTCTCTTTAAGTAATGAGCAGAAGGCCGCGAAAAAAATAAATTATCTGTGTATTCTTCACACTATACTGCCGCAGCATCAGCGTCATGAAAGTGAAGAAATACTCATTCATTCTCCCACGCATATTCATCTTCGTTGTCGTTCATCCCCAATGTCGCTGGTAATTTAAAATTATAGAAACCTCGAAAAAATTGCGTGGTATTGCCGTTGTATGTTTTAGAATTTTAATTCGTTACGTGCTGTCCGCGGGAACCAAAAATATAAGGGTATATGTGTAGGAACTGAGAGTATCTATGGGCTGTCATACCAGCCTCAGTCAAATTGTCATTCTGAGAGTTCACATAATCACTATTCAGGTTACTCGATGATCAAGTGGATAATGCGAGCCAAAATAAAATTTGGAATGATAGTAAAAATGCGTTCCCTGCTATGTTTATGTTAGCAATGAAATATCTTAATGTAAATGCGACGTCAGTCTCGTCAGAACGAACAGTATCATTATTAAACAATGTTTGCTCAAATGAAAGAATAGATTGACTTCCGAGCATATCAATCAGTTAATCTTTTTAGGTGCATTAAATGATAAGTATTGGGCTTTGTAATAATATATATATATATATATATATATATATATATAGTAGTGATGAGATTCATTAAGGAGTACTTAAAATTATGAATAGAGTATATATATATATATATATATATATAAATATATATATATATATAATATATATATAATATATATATTATAGCCTAATATATATAATCTGAATTATTAATAGATGAGTGTAATACCGCATGAAGTATATATAAATATATACGGAAAGCGATATATATATAGATATATAATATGATACTTTAATTGATGATAATAGTGTATAATAAGAACGAATAGGGATATATAGCTAATATAATAGCGTTTATAAGGTGAGAGAGTTATATACCGGTAGTAGTAGTAACGACTATAATGTGGATATCAAACTTTTATAGTACAATTGAAGCAATATAAGATAGAGAGATAAAATAATGTAATATAGGGAGAAGCCAAGAGTATATTAAATAGAAAATTTGTTAGATTATTAAAGCTTTTGTGCGTATTCTGCCTAAACGGCTTATAGTATATATATATATAATATTATATATATATATAGTATATATAGTATATATATTTAGCAGCTATTATCTGCTAGACCAATCATGCTAAGTCGA
>JABUQX010059546.1:20000-52763 GCA_015478945.1 Trachelipus rathkii | reverse complement strand
AAGGAAAAGTAAAAAAATAAAAATATAAAGAAAATTATGTTTCTAATTTATTGGTTACTCGTTAAATTAAATAGACTTTCTTTAAATTTTGCTTGGTTTTTTTTTTAACTAAGAATACCCAAGGGTATACCGCACTATGGCAGGATCGGGGTCTCTGCGCCTCGGGGAGACTACGGGTAGGGACTAATTCCCCCTCGGGGAGGGTCCTCGGAACCCCCGCTCTTTGGTATCTTGGGTGGTCGCGGGGGTTCACTCGGCCCCTCCCCTTAACGGGTAGGAAAACGCCACCTCCTGTGTTCCCCGTCCGGCGGCGAGCCCCCTAAATTGCCGGTTAATACCGTTTACAATAATATATATATATACTATGTCCCAGCACCCCGCCAAAAAAAAAATAGCCAATTTTTATGTTTAATTTTTTTTTTTAATTTTTTTTTTTTACATTTTCTAACCAAAATTTTATAGGATTCCAGCAATGTATTCCTTTTTCCTGTTTATTTATTATTTTTTTTTATATTTTTTTTTTTTTTTTTTTTTTTTTTTTTTTTTTTTTTTTTTTTTTTTTTTTTTTTTTTTTTTTTTACAGTTCTCAGTAATAAAATTTTGCCAGGATTTCCAGCATGTATTCCTTTTCCGGTAGCTGTTGTAAGTTTTTGAGAGATGGATTGTGGCTCTGCTAGAGGCTGGCATTATATATAATATATATATATATATATATATATATATATATATTATAGTATATAATAATTATATATATGATAGTCAAATTTTGTATATCAGATATATATATGATAATATATATATAGTATATAATATTATATAATATATATATATATATATAGTTATAGTATATAATTATATTAATATATTATATATATATATATATTATAGTAATATATATAGTATAGTGTAAGCAAGTTCTTAACGGTCACACAGAACGGGGCGTCGGATCAAAAAAAAATTTTCACAGGGAGCCTCTATGATAAATAGACGTTTTAGGGGCGAAATTGTAAAAAAAAAAAAAAAAAAAAGAAAAACCATAAATTAAAAAAACTACAATAGCTACGCGAAAAGGAATACATTTTTTGGGATCCTGGGTAAAATTTTAGTTAGGAAAATTAAGGAGAAAAAAAAATTGGTTAATGAAGAGATTGGAAGGAGGATATTTAATAATTTTAGCCCTTTTATTACGTTATCGTTAAAATAATAGACTTTCTAGTATTGTTTTTGTTTTTGTGTTTGTTTTTTTAAGCAAATCAGTATTACCCCAAGGGTATACCGGCCCGATGGCAGGAGTCGGGGTCTTCTCGGCCTTCCGGGGAACTACGGGGCTAGGACTATTTCCCCCCCTCCGGGGAGGTTCTCCGGAAACCCCGATCTTTGGTACCGGTATTTGGTGTCGCGGGGGGTTCTCCGCCCCTCAACTACGGGGTATGGAAACGGCCCCCTGTGTTCCCGTCGGCTGGCGAGCTCGCCAACATTGCGCGGTTAATGTGCCTTTGTGACAGAAATGAATGATATATATTATATAATGTGTGGCCCCTTAGAACATGTAAAAAAAAAAAAACAAGAAAAAAGAATGCGATGTTCGATATGTTTTTATGAATCTATTTATGTATGCATGAAAACTACCTGTGATTTTTTTTTTTTTGTTAAGGGCGCTCCCCTACCGTGTGGCGTTAAGTAACTTGTCATATATATATATTATATATATATATATATATATATATATATATATATTATATAGATATATATTATATATATATATATATATATATATATTATTATATATATAATATATTAATAATATATTATATATATATTTATATATATAATATATATATATATATATATATATATATATATATATATGATACTATATAGTGAATAGTCGTGTCCGGAAAAAAGCCGTTTGCATTATTACATTAGACCAGCGGTCTCCAAACTTTTGATTCACGTACCCCTAAGACCAAATATTCTAGTGGTACCCCCATGTAGCCCTGTAATATATATATATTATATTATATATATCTACGATATATATATTTTATATATAGTAGTATTATATACTATATATATATATATATATATATTAGTATATTATTAATAGTATATATATAGTATTAGTATTATTAATATAATATATATATATATATATAATAGATATATAGTAGTATTAATATAGTAGTATTATATAAGAACTCGCGGACAATTTTAATGGCATCAGGCCGGTAAGTTATAGTGTATAAATCTGTTTCAGTATTATGAATGTAGAGACTTAGGTTTGGTTTTATTTTGGGTCATACCTAAGCTTCGGAGTGTATACGTTATGTAAGCGTACACCGTTATATGGAACTAATGGCATAATAAAGACAACCAACCAAAATACCAAATCCCGAAAGTACGTTCATAGGAAACCAAGATGGCAAGACACCAACCAACTGCGTAACGAAACAAACCCTATGCTGTAAGGCGTAGCTTGACAAAGACTGTCACAATGGAATGACATCGTCAGAGAAGAACGTGCCATAGGAGTTATCCCACTGTTGGAAGCAGGCCATTCTCAGAGTACAGGTGGCTCAGCAACTCTGGGGTAAAACAATCGACGGGGCAGTCGAATGTCCTGTCATCGGTTCAAGGAGCTGGCGCAACCGGAAGATGAACATGGTCAGGGTCGCCGCGAGGGACGTCCGAGAGCAGATGACAGATTGCCACCGTCTGGCAGTGCTTCGTTGGATGGCGTTTCCAAAGCAACGAAGCTGCTAACATGACGAGCTCCGGCTGAGCTCAGACATATGCCCATTTCTGAGCGTCGACAGGATGAACGTGGAGTACGTATTACAAGGTCAGCCGGACGACACTCTCCTGTCAGGGAGCATCGGGTTGCCGATTTCATTTTTTCAAAAGACGTATGGAGAATTGAACACTCAGCAGATGAGTCGCGCGTTCACACTACATGGACCAGGTGGACGTCGGCGAATTTGGAGACATGGAGGTGGTGACCACTTTTGCTGCTTGCAATATCTCCCAAGATTCCTTTAGGAGGTGACTCTGTGAGATGTGGGGAGGTATTGTTTGGGTGCTCACCACGGGCCATTGAGTATCGTGGAGCAGAGGAAGGGTAATGGCTGAAAGGTATCGGAAGACATCCTCCAAGAGTAGTATAGTGCCTTTCTCGTCCTTGATTGGGCGTCATGTTTTTTATACTCCATGACAACGCCACAGAGCACACTGCACAGGTCGTCCATCGGTACTTACAACAGGTAGATCAGACTCCTGGCCATTTCTGTGAGGAGCCCGGACATGAATCCCATTGAACATGTTTGGGATTTGTTGGGTAGCATGTTCGTGTTCACCAAATAATTATAGACAGTCAGTGGCTTCAGAAGCTGACTCGATTAACTTATACCACCAGGATTATTTCATCAATGCCGAATCGTCTTGGATTAAGTTGGAGGCCAGAGGGAGTTACAACCACCTTATTAGACGCCGTTTATTCGTGCAATTTCACATTGTAATTTGTAGAATATTGTTGTTGATTTATAAAATCATCATATCCAATATTATTATCGTTTTCTTTATTATGCCTTAATTCCCTACAGTTTACACACTGTCGTTACATACTGTTTATACATTTATAAACCTGTGCAACACTCCCGAGTTACGTATGAGCCAAATAAAAACAAACCTAGCCCGTATATTTCCAAGATGAAAGAAATTAAATTATATTTACGGTGGATGCGATTAATTTGCCAGCGAGTTTAGTATATATATATTATGTATATATAGTGGATTATGTACTGATAGTGTGTGATATAGTGGTATATGTAGTGTGGTAGTATTAGTAGTGGGTAGGTAGTGGTAGTGGTATATGAGGGTAGGTAGGGGAGATAGTATATAGTGTAGTAATATATATATATATATATATATATATATATATGAGTGAGTGAATATGATATATTTATATATATATAATATAGTATTATAATATATAATTATATATAGTATATATATATATATATATATATATATATAATATATATATATATATATTATATTATATATATATATATATATATATATATATATATATCGCTCTCTCTAGATTACAATATCATACACTCGCAAGTGATAGTGAGTCTACTTCTTTGGCGTACCCCACTTCTATAGCGATAGGTGGTGTCGAAAACACTGTCGTTACATAGACTGGCATTGCGTTAGCTGCGGGAGCGTCAATCAGCCCTGTTTCTACTTTCTTGATGCTGTCGTCCTGTGATGAGCTTGCTGGTGTTAAATTCTGTTTTTAAAAACAGAATTCTGTGCTTTTGGTTATTAATGCTGAGTGGTGTAAAAGTTATATATATATATATATATATATATATATATATATTTATATATATTATATATATATAATATATATATATATATATATATATTATATATATATATAATATATATATATATATATGTTTATACTATATATAGATATATATATCGGTCCATTGACATTGATAAAATTTATAAAGGATATAATGTAAGTGCTACCCAGATTTCTGGTGCACAGCTGTAAGAAAAGCGTTGTACAAAAAAAGTCCTGTTGCCGAAAATAACGGTTTCTTTCTTTATTTTTGTATTATCAAGGTCACCAGGGGGCGCTGTCGCCAAGGGGTGCCATATGGATTGGTCAGTTTAGGAAGTAGAACCTGAGAGGGCCAGCAGGCTTGCGGCTCTCTCGGGATAAATAAATTGTAAGGTTATTTTATCGGAAATTTAAATAATAATTGATATTGTAGTAATAAATATTTCTTTGGGGTAATAATAGTTAAAACACTTAAATTGTGTCCCTGTAAAATAATCTAATTAGAAGTAATTAATAAAGAAATAAATAAGGAAGCGTTTCGCTATTCCAAAACTATTTATTATTTGCTATATCAAAGTGACTCTCAAATAGGGCCAATTAATCATATAGAGATCATATCTTGGACATAGGTTTGGTGGACCCCAGTACAGTGACAAAAAACTCCCCGTTTCTGATCTAGGGGCGCATAACAAAGAAAAAATAGTGGTGATATGAAAGTGGAAGTGCCAAAAACCAAATAAAGTGCTAAGTGAAGTGACCCATTTTAACTGTGAAAATTTTTTTTTAACAAAATAAAGTCTTAGTGCGGTGGGAGATAGGTCTCATAAACTTTATTACAGAAATAGCGTGAAGAATCCCGTTATTGTAAAAGTCGCTAGTCTTGTGAAAAAGAGCTCCATTTCAAATAATAATTCACCGCAAAAAAAAAAAAAAAAAGAAAAAAAGAACGGCAGAAGAGAAGTTAACATGCCTAGCCATAAAAAAAAAGAGATCTCCCCGATTTAAGACCGCCCGGGAGGGGTAGGGGAAAGGCAAGGTACGTACAGTAGAGAGAAGCGAGCGTGGCAGGTTCTGCCACCATCGCCCCAAAGATCTCTCAAGTTCGAAGAGGAAGGAAGTAATTCAAATTCGAACTCTCGGATGGGGTGAAAGAGAAGGGTCAGGGACCTTACATACCCCGCGACGGAGCAAGGTTCAGTTACCCCACAGTTCGCCCCTCGTTGGAGGGATCAAGGACCTAGTCTGCCGGATTTGCTGCCATTCTGCGAAGAGTGTAGTTATGTTGCGTGAATATGATGACTTGGGGTTACACAGCTTACGATTTAGCCGTTGGTTGCAACTTGAATGGAAGTGGGATGTATCTGCAAGGAGAGACGCGTAAGAAGTATTGGTTCGTCCTTCCGCCATGATATGTGGTTAGCAGCCATCAAATGTTCGCGATTAGGGGGAGTATTGCGTTCAAATTAATGCGCGGATAGAGGGGAAGCTGTGGTACGCTGCCGAGAATTTGAGGATGTCACAGAGTCAGTGGAGTATTTTCAGGAAGAAGGAATGAGAGGAAAAGAAGAACTTTCCTTCAGTGTTACTTAGCGAAGAGTTCGGGAGTTATGGGGTATGAGGAGATGAGGATTCCGAGTGTCTGCTTGCTGAAAACAGTGGCGCTGTTGTGGTTCGATGAGTTGTTTATTGGATTTGAGCTTGCGCAGCTCGCATACGAAGAGAGAGGATGGTGTAAGGGACTGCTGGGCGAGACGGGAGGGTAGGCAGGTCTTTGAGAGAAGAATTACAAGATAGTGGAGCTGTAGGGTAGAGCGTGTAGGGGTTGATGAAAGGAATGTTGGTGATTGTGAACGAGCTTACGGAAACGCCCCCACGGAGAGGAGGGGAGGGGAGGAGATTAGTTGTGGGCGCGGTGAGGTCATCGTTGCAAGGGGGAGATGAATCTTTCCAACAGGAAGAGAAGATCGAAGGAGAGTGGCGGAAATGGAATAGAACAATAATTCCCAAGTTTCAGAACATTCTAAAGTAAACAAAGAAATTCGCAACACATTTAAGGGCTTCTCAAGTCTCTCACCAAAGTCGCTGGACAGCTGAGGTGAGCTGCTGCCAACCGCGTCGATCAGAAGAACAACCAATTCCTTCAAAAATAGAAGGAAATGCTCCTAGGAGACGTAAAGCAAGGCCAACACTGTAAATGCGAGAGTTGTTGAGAGTTATGTAAACCGCACTCCAGAGTTCTTACAGTAGAAGTTATTACCTGTTCATCGGAATTTTGTTCCTATGTTCTTTGGTATTCCCCAAAATGGAGAAAGTCAGCAGCCCAATGTTGTCAAACCCCCAAATGAGGCCGGGAAACGCGTCAGAACCCCCTCGCACAGGAGTTAAGGGGAAAAGTGAATATTTTAAAAACAAGAGGTCGCATTCTTTAATTATGGGATTCTGCTATAGTAAATAATTTGCATGCGTCTAATAGTAGAATAATAATAATAAGTTTATAATAATTAGGTAACGTTTGGTATCTCTAAAGGGTATATGACATATAATAATAATAATAATAATAATATAATAAATATAATATATTAATAATAATAATAATAATACTTAATAAAATAATAAAATAATAATAAGTAATAATAGATATAATGCTACCATTAGAGATGATAAAGAGTTAATTTTAAGAGAACGGTAAGTGCTCACTGGCATGTACAAGAAGGGTCATCCTTCTTCCAAGGAAGCTCTGAGTATTCTGACTATTGACAAGAGTAATATCGATGTGACCCATACGATACCCACGCTGGCTTATAGCGGCTCACAAAATTAATTAATTACGGATGAGGCTTATTCTCAGCAATTCGACCAGCACAATGTCTCGCCTTATCGCCAGATAGGCTCTCACTTCCCTCCTTTTACAATTGTTGATAAAAATAAACAATCGCATACAGTATCAGAATTTAAAAAATAGAGATCATTTACTCCCCTTATGGATGGAGACCTGAAGTGTATCGGATATTGGTCAAATTAACAGCAGCAAATGATACCGTAGATTGACATATACTCGCGCGAAATTGTTACACATTGATTTTGGTTCTTAAGAGGAAACTTAGAGTTAGAATTTTTAACTAAATTGAGATTATGCATTATTAGGTATGCCGTTTTAAAAAAATTTTTCGTTTAATATTAATTTTGAAACAGATATGTTAACCAGATACTCAGAGCAAGAATGTATAAATTTGTGTGATAAAACAATTTGTAGAGATTAAGGCTTATATTCATACTCTCTCTCAATTTCTTCTTCTGTAGCTCATAATGAAATTTTTAGTGATATACCTATAGTTTATAATCTGGTAGTTGAATTTAAACATTTATTTATAAATGCATATTTTACCGGAAAATTATGAAGGCTATGGAAGAGCATTTCTTAAAGCTTGGATGAGTTTTGTTCGAGAATTTGGGGGTGGGGACGCCGATTCGAAACTTAAGAATAGAAATGGCTGGGGGGATACTTTGCTTTACGTGGGGGGAGACGAGCATTCCAACTGCCTATCTTGAAGGAATTAGGCTTTCATTGTTTCCTTATAAAACTAAATAGAAGCGAGAGTCCGCATAAAACTTAAGACCGCGGTCGTGATCCTCATAAATTATTTGCGAAACAAACAAAGAGGGAGCTATTAAATTTAAGTAAAAGCGGAAGTTTTAAAGAGAGCACCGTCGCAATGGAGTTTTCCCATCAGCGTGTTAGAAAAAAGTGGGGTAGGGGTACGAATCGTGTGTGATTTTAGAAATCTTAATTCAGTGGCGAAAAATGACGTATTTGCTATGCCAAATATAAATGATATTTTTAGTGGGCTTCATGGGACAAAAATATTAACTAAATTGGACGTCACGAACGCGTACTATCATTTGCCTTTGGCAGAAGCCGATCAACAATATTTTAGTATAAGTACAATGATCGGAAATTTTTCTTGTAGACATTAACCGATGGGATTAAAAAATTCGAGTTTCATGTTTATGAGATTGTTTAACTATTTACTTCAAAGGCTATTCCCGGTGTACACGTGTATTTAGGCGTTATTTTGATAGGGACCAAAGATTTATCGGACCACGTGTGGTATTTAAACAAGTATTTGAGAGATTAAATTATTTTAAAATTTGTTTAAATAAAAAAATGCGAATTTGGGGTAAAAAGTAAGTTATTTAGGTTTTGATTTGACGGAAGAAGGGCTTGCGCCATTATGAAAAGGTTAAGGAAATAATTGATGTTCCTCGCCGGTAAACTATAAAAGAAGGTGTTTGTTTGGTGGCAGAATTTATTTGTACCGCCAAAATATACCATGGTTTACAAATTTAACGCTTGCCATTTGTAAATTTTTTAAGGAAAAAATAGCTTAATAAAAAATCACGTGGTCTCCCGAGGCTGAAGTCTTTTGTAATAAATCAGCAGAAGCAGATTCCCAACCAGCATCTCCTGGAAGTGCCACACCCAATAGGCTCTCAATAGATACTGATGAAATGATACCTATTCAAGCTGAAGTAGTTATGTCTGATGAGAGTGAAAATGAACAATTCACTGATAAAAATAAAAACATTAGTGATAGATCAACCGATGACATTAAGAAAGATGTAGAAGATTACCTTGCTTCTTTTGTATGTATTAAAATAAATTATGCTAATGATGTACAAAATTATAATTCTAGGGAATTGAGGGAACTCGCTATTTTGAGTACTTTTAATATCACGATGGAGTTAATTACGAAATCAAATGCGTTATTTAAAACTATTTACTGCGGAATATATTGGCCCGAGATGAGGTAGGAGAGATTGGCAGGTCAAATAGTGTAGTGCCTGTGACTCCGCCCAGCAAATTCACGACAGCCAAATGAAGCAATGGCTGAGAATACTATAGCGACTGACGTAGGTGCTTATTACTTAGGTATTGAAATGGAAACGCGCCGATCGATCTCTCGGTTAGAAATGAAGGCTGCAGCCGCACTGAAGCGGAAATCCTGAAATTTCCCAAAATAAATTTGAGTATCAACGTTGGATAAAAATGCAAAAATATTATCTCGCATTTCAGCGAGATTTGGACTTTGAAGAAATTAGACAGCACAACCAGTCAGATAAAATGACCTTAATGAGTCTGAGACGAAGAGAGAGAAACTACTTTGAGTAATAAACACATGAAATTCTTTTATGACAAAAGAGGAGAGAAATTAGGTGCGTCGATGTCTCTTTAAACTATTCGCGCGTTTTTTGTGCCGGAAAAGAGTGTGCGGAACGTAATCAGCGACTACCACAATAAAGGACATTTGGGTGTGAATTAAACCCTCCTTAGCATAAAAAATGAATTTGTATTCCAGCACATGCATAAGAAGATAAAACAGTTTATCCGCACGTGCTCAGCATGTCAAAAAAATAAAACGGTACCAGGTATAAGTCCTGATTACGGTGTTTTTAAAAAAGGTCACGAAGAAGTTCCAAGCCGTTCATGTCGACATACTTAAGTTACCTAATGCAAGAGGATACAAATAACCACACCTATAATTGACCGCTACAGTAGGTACTTGTTCGCTGTGCCTCTTAAAGAAATAAATTCGGGAGAAATAATGAATGCATTCATTCACGAGCTCTTCCCGTTCTGTGGAATTCCTCAGGTAATTATTTCAGATTTAGGTGCGAATTTCACGAGTCGCCTGTTTGAGGAAGTTTGTAGGGCCGTGGAAATGGAGCACCGGACACGTGTAGCTCAAAACCAAGATGTAATGGCCTCCTGGAGGTAAGTCATAGGAATTTGCTGGTGTCTGAGATGTATGTTGCCAGAGCATGATTTAAGCCCCTCCGACTGGCCGAGCCTGCGTTACCTTTATGGTGTTGTTCACTCGAGGACTCGCGCGATAAAAAGAACTGGTCTCAGGCCCCGCAAACTGATGTTTGGCAAAATTAGCAATACCTAGTGGATTAGTTGATCCGGCTTCGGAAACGGAATAATAAAAGAAAATTATAATTGCCATGTAAAAAAGCTAGCCGCCCTTTTGGCGCAACCGCTGGCTCCACACACCAATTATAAGAATCGTCACGTCTTTGTGGCCTAAAAGGCGTTACATGAGGCAAAATAATGTCGTGGCTGCGGCAGACACAGTTTTATACCGGCAAACTAGTCCCCGGCTATGTCGCCCGTCTTAAGTTATAAAAGTAATAAACAGAACGGACTTATCGAAAAAAATGGTTATCCTCATTTAGAAAATTTTTAAGAAACAGAGACATATGTGCGGTCTTCGCAGGCTGAGCTAAAACAAGTTTTGCCTTAAAAAAAAAAACAATAAAAAAAAAAAAAAATTGAATAAATAAAATAAAATACTAATCCGTTTCTTTCAGATGGTAAACCCTAAAGTAAAGCGTGGTACATAAAAATGTTTAAAAAGAGTTGCCTCCAGTAGGAGTGCTATTGTATTTTAGGTGAAAAGTATTGTTTTACCCTCAACTATTAGTAGCCACTGTCTCCTCTTCCTAAACTTTTTGATAAAATTTCAGGAGGGGTGTTAAACAGGCAACTTTAAAGATAACCATCTATGTAACCGGACTCGCGTTACATTGTACTAAAAATTTATAAAGGACTATATGTAAGTGCCTACCCAGATTTCTGGTGCACAGCTGTAAGAAAAGCTTGTACAAAAAAGTTCCTGTTGCCGAAATAACTGTTTCTTTCTTTATTATTTGTATTATCAGGTCACCGAGGTGGCGCTGTCGCCAAGGGAGTGCCAATGAGTGTCAAGTTAGAAAGTAGAACCCGGAGGGCCAGCAGCTTGCGCTCTCTCGGGATAATAATTTTAAGGTTATTCAAAGACCACATTTAAAAGAATATGATATTTAGTATAATATTTCTTTTTGAATGAATTTGGAATGTAAATATGTGTCCTTGTAAAATAATAATTAGAAGTAATTAATAAAGAAATAAATAAAGAATCGTTTCGCTATTGCAAAGCTATTTTATCTATTTGCATATATCAAAGTGATCTCTTAAATAAGGCCAATTAATCATTATAGAGATCATTCTTTGTAACAGTTGATATTAATATATATATATATTATTATTATAATATATATATATATATATATATATATATATATATTATATAGATATAATATATATATATATTATAGATATATATATATATATATATATATATGCGAGTGTTAAATTATGTGGGGGGGGGATGTTAGAATTTATTGGAATTTGTGATAGGCTAGCAGCTCCTCAATAGACTGGAGGGCAAGTGAAAACAGTATGGTTATATCGCAAACTTTTATTTTATATATTTTATATCCTAGGAAAATCCTACATCTGTGATAAATGACCTCCACCCTTGCTCGAGCTGCAGCTACACATTACCGCTGAGCAAATTTTTCTTTATTTTTTATAACTTGTTTTATTTCGGGGAAAATCATCTATTTTCAAGCAATTATTTTTACCTCCAAGTTCGACCTAGCTTCCAACGAACCTACGCCCGATTTTTCAAATATACCCCCAAACTTAGCGCGATGACGTGATTTGTAAATCCGGGTAAGACTTTGTGTTGCCCGGAATGTGAATCAAGTTGTTGCTATTTCAATGTCTTCTCATAGGGTATGTCGGTGAATATCACGATATTCATCGATAAATTCGATATACATCTTATGAGACTAATTTTTTACCCAATTCTAAAAAATATTTCCTTTTTATTTTTAGGATTGGGGTTCGAGCTTTGACTAGTATTTCGGCGTGAGAGCGATTGTTGCGTGTGTGTGTTGTTTATCTTGGTGGAGAAGTAGAGTATGAAATACAAAATCCTATTTTTACGAAGTTAATTAGCTTTACTCATCCTACATCCAAGCCGTGATTACTATATATATATATATATATATTTATATATAATTACTAATCTTATATATAGTATATATATATATATTAAATATATATATATTATAAGTATATATATATATATATATATATAGGTAGGGGGGCGTATGAGGTGGGGGTGCATAGCCATTACAATATATATATACATTAGGTTCGAGTTGGAGTCCAAATCCAGGATAAAGTCTGTTATTGCAAATTCTTTTGTAATAAAAATTTATTAAATTATTGTATCGGATATATTATTTTGCACATAAATATATGTTGCACTAATAATAATAATTAAATAATAGGGGATAAGGAGATAAGTGGGAAATAATAATAATAATACATAATAATAGAGTGAGAGAGGAGAGAGATAATAATAATAATAGATGGAGTAGTAATAATAATAAGTGATAATGATAATGGAGTATGCATTGAGTGATAATGATAATATGAGATAATGAGAGGAATGAAGTAATGAGATAGTTAATGAGATGAATATAATGAATAAAATAGATAGATGGATAGAGATATGAATGATGAATGGTGATGAGAGTGGGAAATGAGTAATAATAGATAGTGGTATGAGAGGTAGATAGAGAAGAAGTATATTAATCGAAATGTTAATAGTATATAATAAAAAAAAAATTAAATTACAAAGGGTTTTTAAATTTAGGTACTATATATAAAATATGGTTCGGCAAAAAAAATGAAATAGTAAAATAAATAATTTTGCATATAGTATTTGTAAATGAATTTAATTTAGTTTTACCAATAATACTTTCAATTAACAGGTACAACAACAAGTACAGGTACAACAAGACCAACCAACATCAGAGACTCTTGCAACCAAATGTGGAGTTCCTTAAGGTAGCATTGCTAGTCTATTTTTCTTAAATAATATATAATCTTTTATATGGAACCGGCTCCAATGATTCAATATTTTCTTGCCCTGTATAGTTGATTTTGCACTTTTGTTTTCTGATCCAAAATTCAGGTTTCTGTTTAAGCAATTCATGAATCTTTAAACACATTAGTGAAATGATCAGAGACCTGTGGTTTAAATTTTTCAGTTAATCAAACAAACTGTTTCGTCTTCACATGATGTCCTTTAAATGATCCCCCCCTCTTGTAATAAACATGGGATTCATTTCAAATACAGTTTCACAAATAATTATAATTATTGTCTTATATTTTGAATAATAATTGTTAACTTGAAATGTAAAAGTTAAATAAATCAAAGGTAAGTCAGAAGAACTCATGGTACTCTTAAAACATTTGAAAAATAAGAATCGGGGATCAGATAGAATAATTATATTGCATATTTTAAAAAAAAACTTATTAAGTAGTTAGGAATATATTAATTTTTAACCTTTTTTCAAAGATCAATGCACAATTCTTGATTGCTAACAAAACCAGAGAATTTGACTGAGACTATTGGAGATCTCCGTTGTAGAAAGTGGATTCTTGAAGTTAAAGTATAATATCACTATAACAATAAAAGAAAATGTATGAACAAGATATATATATATATATATATATATATATATATATATATATATATATATATATATATATATATATATAATATATATATAATAATTATATATATATATATATATATATATATATATATATTACAGCAAATGCAAGATTGTAAAAATAAAATCATCTAACGAGATTTCTTTTAAATTAGAATAAATATGTTTTTTTTTCTTACTTCCAATAACTTATCTTGTATATGTAAATTGGAAAAATATATGAAGACAACTTTGTCTTTAAATAATTGTTGTTAACTCTTAATTTATAATAACAACTTATGCAATGCTTACTTTGATTACAGTTTAAAAGGCACTTCCAAATACAAACACGGAATCTATATTTCACTTAAGCCTTTAGAGTTTAAAGAAAATTCATCTTTATCTTTTACAAAACCGTAATGCCAATGTTCTGGATGTTACTCAAAAGGATGGATTCACAGGTTGTGCCTTTAAATATATGAAACTCTCATCTTATAATATTATATTTACGGCATAACTATATGCAATATGCTGTACAGTTCTCTAATACGTATAAATCAAAACCTAACACCAAGATTGCTATATTTTATATTTCTCTATCATTATCAGTGGACAATAAAAAAAGATTTATTAACTCATTGACATAAAATTTGTGTATTATTTACCGAGTTCAGTGTCAGGCAAATATATTTAATTTGGAATCCAGAACCTTTGGAAACTACACTACACGATAAAATAGATGATGCAGCAAAAAATTCTTCTATTATGTATATCTACTACTTTGAAGTATTAAATCAATGAATTCAGTATGCTAATTATAAAAATTGCTACATGGATCAGAGAAGAGGCTTTTTTCAGCTCTAAAATTTAAGTCAAAGATTCAATATTGGTTTAATTGCTCTGACGAGAGCAAATTGAGGTTGCTATACTTAAATTTGATTGTTTTTATTTGCAGTATTTTGTCTTTTCGAAAAAACTCTAATCAAGTGCCATAACTGTTCTACAAGACTTACTCTAAAACCTACATTTATTGATTGCTATCCCTGGAGAACCCACGACCAAGCAAAATTCGTTCCAGTTTCAAATAGGCTAATAAGTTCCCTCAAAAATGTCGTTAGGCCCTCATTGTGGGTAAACTTGAAGTCATATAACGACCAAGTTAACGACTTTTTTGCCTCGAAAACATTGAATGGCAGTCTTAAACCAGAAAAGTTTTGTTTGGGGCTGCATAGTCATGACCTCAAGAGGAGATTGATTAGTGACAGAGAACGAAAGGTTGACCAAAGGAAATCTCAAAACGGCCAAAGGTCTTGGTTATGGAACTTTGGTCGGGGTCAAAGTTTCCGAAATTCAATTCGAAATTCATATCCGGAGGAGGAGTTTTCCCAGGCGCTAATTGGTTTTCCCTAAATGAAAGAGGTTGTCCATGACCAATAGAAAAAAAAAGTTAATTGGCAGACGGTGAAAAAAGACATCTCAGTCTTAAATGCCGACCACAGAGAAACCCCGTGGGCATCTTGGAAATGCCCGATAGGTGGGTTTTGAATGCCCAAAAAATTAGAGAAGAAAAAAAATCTTCAGTCTTGGAATATGTCTCTTACGTAGAGGATGTCATAATTTTCTTGGTTTTGTGCCCTTTTTTTATTTAGAGTTTATCCGAAGGTGAATTATGTTTAAAATAAAAGGATAATCTTGAGCATAGGATTACATTAATTTGTGACAATGAATTTAGAGAAGCGAATTTGTGTAACATTTAACTAACGTTGTTTATGTAACAGCGATGTAATAATTTCCCACCCCACTTTTTTTGTTGTTCGAAGATAGGGCATATATTGTGGAACTTATATTCCCTCCTGTGTATATATAATTATATATGAACATTATAATGCAAAGGAAAATGAATTTTCATTCTGCGCTATTAACATGTAGATCTCGTTATGGTTATCAATAACTAATAATGTAAATAGTGAATGGACTCCGGGAGTAAAACATTGTTTATTTTCCCTCCTTTTTTTGGTGCAGATAGTAAAAATAAAAATGTGGTCTTCCGTTAATAGCCACTTCGATAGTTGACAACGTGGATGAAGCAGCAGCTCTAGTGAACGACCGGACTGGCTCTTGGGGAAAACATTACTCAATTGTTCCCCTCTCCCCCTTCTATGGGGCACGGGTAGTAAGTATAGCTCGTACTGGACTGTGTGGGTTTGAGATTGAACCCACATACGGTGGGATTTGGTGTAGGCATATCAGGTGCACGTAAGTTAAAACTTTTATCTTTTCAAATTTTGATATTCCATACTCATCACACAAGCAAGTTTCGAAATTTGAATTGTAAATATTTGCGCACAGTACGCGCGGTTGTACATATATGCAAGTGTGTATATGATGCGTGTGAAAGAGCACGATTCAACCCTACGTATGTTTTAGCTAACGTCAGTTTACAACATACTTATGCTATCTGAACACAATAGAACTATGAATAGTGATTAACCATTGAAATTGAGGCAGTTGTTGCCAAACAAATTCACTTATATTAACCGCTTCTTTCGCCTATTTAACGTCACTGTTATTTCTACTTATTGCATTTCCCCCTCTACTTCCTTATATCTATAAAAGGGCTACGTGCACGGAGGGTCCAGAGCCCCAAAAGTTTGCTAAGGCCCTGGGACAAGGATGAACTCCTGCCACCTTGGGGGCATTTTTCTAACCCTTCCTCTTCAAGTATAATGCTAGGTTTCAATGATTTGCAAAGACTTGTAAAATATATTTTTCATTACTATTATTTATTTTTTTTATTGGCTAATTCCTCCCCTCCCCTTCCTTATTAAAAACGGTAGAGTTATGAAAAGGAGAGAAATTGGAAACTATCTGCATAAGGCATGAGTTAATCGTAGGAAAGATAAACGCCACTTTGAAGATATAATTGCAGTTTTTGTAGAATTATTACAATGATTTTTTTTAATAATTCTTTGACTTATAATTTATAAAAATTCTTGCTTGAACCTTTTCTGAATCTTTACAGTTTGATTGATCAAAAAACTTATTTGTTGTCTTATCGTAATATTACCAGTATGTGTTGTAGAATAAGAATGATATGATTAGTTAAGCTAATTGAACATGTCATTGACATCGTCGGTTCTACGCACGTAAATTTTATACAAGTATTGAAGTGCATAATTTGCAAAAAGTGGAAAGAAAAAAAAAATTGTAAAAAAATTTCTGCACGTTACTTATTGATGATTGATGGATAATTAATATATATATATAGTTGTTATTATATATATATATATATATATATATATATATATATATATATATATATATATATATATATATATATATATATATATATATATATATATGCAAGGCCGTAGGCAGAATTTTTGAGGAGGTTTGAAATTTTATATATATATAGTATATATAAAGGTTAAGTTAAGTTAGTTAAGGTTAATATATATATATGTTACATATATATGCTATTATTAATATTAGATTATTATTATTATTGTTGTTATATATATATATATATATATATATATAAAAAAAAAAAGGTCAGTAGGCAGAATCCTTTTCTCGGGAGAAGGTTTGAATGTATATATATATATATATATATATATTGTTATTATTGTTGTTATATATATATGTTATTATTATTATATATATATATAGTTATAGCAGATATATATATATATATATGGCTAAGGTTACCATGACATATATATAAAAACAGTACATATATATATATATATATATATATAAGGTCCGCGCTGCAGACAGAATCCTTTCAGAGGAGGTTTGAAATTATATATATATTACATATATATATTATAGAAGATAAACACCTATTGGGCTACATATATATAATATATATAGAGTATATATACTAAGTATATATATATATAGCATAGTTGGTATATATATATACATATATATATATATATATAAAATAGAAAATATAAAGAATATATTATATATAAAGTTGCTAATATATATATATATATATATAGTTAGCATATATATATATATATATTAGTTAAGTTAAGTATATATATATATGTATATATATATTAAGGTTATTATTACATATATATATATATAGGTTATTATATATATATATATATATATATATTATATGATATATATACCTGAATAAAAGGGAACAAAATAATGTAACATTAATAGCAACTTCCAAAACACATACAAATTATATATTATATATATATATATATATATATATATGTTGTTGCTATTAAGGTTATTATATATATATATATATATATATATGTTAGTTGTTATATATATATATTTATTGTTATTATTATATATATATATAATACATAAGAAATATAAAAGAAATGTATAGTATAAAGAAAGAAGAGTATATACATATTAGTTGGTTATTGTATATTATTAAGTTATTGGTTATTATTATGCATATATATAAGTTAGTTGGTGTATATATTACATACATATTACATATATACATATGTTATATAGCTAATTGTTATATATATTATTGTTATTATTAATATATATATATATATTACATATATTATTATTACACAAGGTTGCATTGGAGGTTGGCTATATATATATATATATATATAGGGATGCTTTCGAATAAGTGAAAAGTTTAATACTGAATACCAATATTCACAAAGTATTCGGTCGAATAGAATACCCGGCCGGTGAATAATCGCTTCGCTATTCGGCCGAATAATTATTTTAAAAGTTCGGTCATCCATTTAGGGAAAATAAAGAAAACTTACACTGGTCAACAAAAAAGGTGAAATTTTTCTGATGGACTTTTTGTAGCAGATATATAGTAATTCGGAGGTGCTGATTCCATATATATTCTCGAATTTCCCGTTTTCGTGCAATCATGGATCCTATTTTTGCATATTCCCTAGGAATGACAAAATTCATGTGCGCACTACGTAGGCCGTATAGACGTTACCTTCCGCATATATCTACAGTAGCAGCAAGTTTACCGTGTCGATATTCGGGAAACATGTGGTAACTTTAGTACGTCTACATGTGTGGATGCCACAATGACCTGGATAATGTTTATCATCCATCTGAAATAAGTTGGATGGTCCGTCATTGCTCACCCAGGGTGAACTGAACGATCTTGTATGAGAGTTGTATTTGCCGAAGTTGTCCTGAGCTGTTGGCTTCGAGGTTGCACGAAAAATGACTACTGGACCATGGCAACAAGAGTAACATTTATAAAAACAGAGAAGCAGAGCTGCGGAGGATCTTCCAGTCAGATGGTAACCTGTGTATTGCAGTGAAGCTGCAGGCCTACTACTGCTATGGGACTCCCCAGCACAATGATGGTGAGGCATATCAAGCTTGAGCCGACTTCCAAGAGCAGTTTAAAGTGTGTGTTGTTGCACAACGGCAACAGGTATGCTTTGGTTCCAGTAGGGTACTCGGTACGGATGAGAGAGGAGTATGCAAAAATCAAGACAGTTTGAAGAGTCTAATATCAGGTACATGGATGGTAAATATGCGTCGACCTCAAAATGGTGAACATTTTTCTCGGTCAGCAAGTAGGTTTCACCAAATATCCCTGTTTCCTGTGCTATTGGGACAGCCGGGCGGCAAAGGATCACTGGACCAAAAGAGAATGGCCACCGAGGGAAACCTTGACGCCAGATGACAGGAACATCGTACGTGAGCCACTTGTACAGAGAGAAAACATCAACCATACCCACCACACATTAAACTTGGTTTGATGAAGATATTTTGTGAAGGCCCTGAACCATGATGGTGGAATGCTTCCGCCATATATGCTCAACGCTTCCTGGTCTGAGCTGACGAGAAGAAAAAAAGCTGAGATATTTGACAAATACGGACACTCCGTGATGCTGCCTTTGCTACAACAATGACTATGTTAGAGGAAAAGCGTGGAATGCTTTTTCAGATGTAAAATAGAACGCTTTCTGGGGGAGCCGAGAACCACTAACACAGGTAAGAAAGAACTGCTAGAGTTTTTATTCTCATGGATGTAGAATGATTATAAAGTTGCACCACTTACATTCTCACCTAAGAAAATTTCCGGATAACCTAGGGCGATGTTAGCGATGAGCAGGGTGAACGCTTTCCATCAAGATCTAAAGTTCATGGAAGGACGTTACCAGGGTACGGGATATCAATATGATGGCCAACTATTGTTGGAGCTTGATGAGGGATATACTATTCCAGACGCTATGCATAGTAGATCGTCTATGAAGAGAAAGTTACTACCATGGTAGGTAAGTTTACATTAACTAAACCCATTCCTTCTTTGCTATCCATGGTTGTCCCATATTACCTTCTTTTTATTCATAGTCGTATTAAACGTTTAGCATATACTCATCAAAGATAATCATATCATTGCGATTTGTTTTCCTTCATATATAATATATATATATATATATATTATTATTATATATATATTATTATATATATATATATATATTATATATATATATATATATATATATATATATATATATATATATATAGATATATATATGAAATATATATATATAATATATATTAGTTATTATACTATTATATATATATATAGTAAAGTATATAGTATAGTAGAAAGTATATATATATATATTATTATATATATATATATATTGCTATATATATATATATATATGTTATATATATATATATATTATATATATATATATATCCCAATAATTGTGATGGACCCTCTTGAAAGGTAAAAATCATAAAATTTACAAATCTGTGTTACGTCAATAATGATCCCCAATAAAGCCCGGTGATAAAACTGAGCGCATTTTAACTGTAAATATCAATAATCAATTGCGAATCCCCGTCCAAGAAATTTTATGTTTACCAGTGTTATATATACAAAGTAATAAAAACAAAAGTAAATAACTATTTCTTATAAAGAAACCATTCACATATTAAAAGTAACAATTAAATGAAAATTGAAAAGTTTAGTAGTTAAAGATATTAAACCAAACTTCATTTCCAAGCTCTGTTGTTAAATGACAACATGCGGTGCTCTCCATTTTCAGGATAACTTATTTTTTGTGGTTTCATAGTCATTTCCTCCTGTTCTTAAATATTCTTTCACTTTGACTGATGACGGTGGAGCTGAAAGGTATTTTATTGCTAGTTTTTTTTTCAAATTCATAAAACTATTTCCAGTGTTTTTCCACCAATTGAAAGGAATATCATTGTCTCTCACTGGTCAAAGTAGGCAAACTTATATTTTTTTTTATTTTGATGTAATTCTTGTATGTAGCCTTTTACTTTTATGTAATAACACCCACATCGTCAGAAGAATAGGACTTTCTTTTTTTCACTCACTTTCTTTTCTGTTTGACGATTTTGATGCCAATTTCTTAAAACAATCCATTAAAGAAGTGAAAATGGAACCTTTAGTCCCTTTCCCCACTACGTGAATCAACGTCAGCAAAGAGTCACGAGCTAAATTTTCATGCATTTCTTTCCATGCCTCAACGAATCATATTTTTTACTGATTCATCTGATTCATAAAAATTAGCTTGAATCGCAGATCTAAGAAAGTAGCTAAGCTACACGCAATGATTTATCACACAGAAACTTAGATAGTCTTTTTTTCTACTGATTTCATAAGCTCTTCAACGAATTATCTTAACGTTTCTTTGCTTTTAATTGCCTTATTTAAAATAGATTTATTGTTAAAATGGAAGGGATCCCTTGGGCGACTGTTACTTCACGTTTAATGCTTGTTTTGGTGATGTTGTCAAATGGCTCAAGTAATGGAATAATTTTGCCACTGAAAATCAGTCAACATTTTCTTATTGCATTCAGCAGCAGCGTATATGGATAAGGGAACTTTTTTGTTCAAACAACAATCTTTAAGCATATCATGTTCTGTTCCAGCGTGTAGAAACGTGTTGCTTGAATTAATTTATGCTGCTTGACATTTCAGCCGCATCTGTAAAGTTTTAAGCTTTGCAGCTGCTGTTGCTGAATGGTAAAAATAAGAGGATATGCTTCCGTGCAAGTAAAATATCTTAACAGACTTACTATAATATTGAATCGTGAAATGCATAGTTACAACATGTGAATAAAAACATGAAATTGATAGCAAGCTACTTTCCCTTATACCAGCCACCATGTTTGGTCCATTATCTCGTATCACTAAATGAATTCTGTTTCTGAATATTGAAAAAAATGTCAAAGGCCCCAGATCTGACATTGACAAAGATTCAGCCATATATTGGCTTCAAAATTTGGCCATATTTTTATTGTTTTGGAGATTTCCCTTTAAAAATTTCATTTTAAATTGAAATAACTTCCCTTATGTTGACGTAATTTTGTTTATAAAGCATTCGGCCCGAATAGTTCGGCAAAAGCCGAATACCGAATATTCGGTATTTTAGCCGAATACCGAATACCTACCGAATATTCGGCACATCCTTAATATATATGTATAAGGTTATATATATATATAGTATATATATATATATATATATATATAGTATATAGTTAGTTAGAGTTATATATATATATATATATATATATATATTATAAGTTTACAAACGTTGTTTATTATTAACTTTTACATTATTTCTATATATATATATATATATATATATATATATATATATATATATATATATATATATATATTATAACACACTAAACGTGTCAGAAGTTATAATTCAAAAAACCCAAAAGGCAGCAAAATTTTTATTTTAGCAGCCTTGATTTATATATATGTACCGGACTCGTTACATTGTATAAAATTTATAAAGGATATATGTAAGTGCTCCCAGATTTCTATTGACAGCTGTAAGAAAAGCTTGTACAAAAAAGTCCTGTTGCCGAAATAACTGTTTCTTTCTTTATTTTTGTATTATCAAGGTCACCGAGGTGGCGCTGTCGCCAAGGGAGTGCCAATGGAATATTGTCAGTTAGAAAGTAGAACCCGGAGGGCCAGCAGCTTGCGCTCTCTCGGGATAATAACTTGTAAGGTTATCAAAGACCCATTTAAATAATAATTGATATTGTAGTAATAAATATTTCTTTTTGAATAATAGTTAAAACACTTAAATTGTGTCCCTGTAAAATAATCATTAGAAGTAATTAATAAAGAAATAACTAAAGAATCGTTTCGCTATTCCAAAGCTATTTTATTATTTGCTATATCAAAGTGATCTCTCAAATAGGGCCAATTAATCATTATAGAGATCATTCTTTGTACATAGTTTGGTGGACCCCAGTACAGTGACAAAAACCCCCCTTGAAAAAAAAAAAAAAAAAAAAAAAAAAAAAAAAAGTGGTGATTGTGAAAGTGAAAAGTGCCAATAAACAAATATAGTGCTAAGTGAAGTGACCCATATACTGTGAAAAAATTTTTGGTAACAAAATAAAGTCTTAGTGCGTTGGTACATAGCTCTCATAAACTTTATTACATAACGATTAGCGTGAAGAACCCCAGTTATTTTAAAAGTCGCTAGTCTTGTGAAAAAGAGCTCCATTTTCAAAAAAAAAAAATCACTATAAAAAAAAAAAAAAGTGCAAGAACGGGCAGAAGGGACTTTAAGATGCCCATCCATAAAGATCCCCGCTTAAGACCGGGAGGGGTAGGGGAAAGTCAAGTACTGCATCAAAAGCTTCGGCGAAAACTTCGAACGTCTCCCCCTCTTCCCCCAAATCTCCAATTCGGAGAGAAGAAAATTCGAACTCCGATGGGGAAGGAAGTCAGGACCTACATACCCCCTCACAGTCTCCCCCTCGTTGGGGGGGACTCCAAAGACCAGTCTGCCTATTGGCGCCATTCCAAAGTTAGATTTGCGAAATATGATGACGTGGCTACATACGACGATTACCGTTTTCAAACTTAATGGAGTGGATGATCCAAAAGAACGCGTAAGAATATTGGCTTCCGTACTTCCCCATGATATTGTAGCAACCATCAAATTTCCATTGGGGGAGATTGCTTTCAAAAGTTAATTGCGTCAATAGAGGAAGCGTACGCCCCCAATCTTAGAAGTCAAATCAGTGAAATTTTCAAAAAAGGAAGAAAAAAAGAAGAGCTTCCTTCGGTTTACTTAGCAAGAGTTCGTGATGTTATGGGTAGAATAGGATTCGATCTGCTTGCTGAAAACAGTGCTCCGTTTGTTCATGAGTTGTTTATTAATGAGCTTCCATCTCGCATACAAGAAAGTTTAATGACTCTGGCAGACGATAGCGTCTTGAAAAAATTACAAAAGTAGCAGATAACTTATATAATAAGAACTTTTATAGGAATGACTACGAAACCCCCCACGAAAGAAGGGAATATTGGGGGCCGTGAATCATCTTCAAGGAGAACCGTTCCCAACACACAGAAGATCACATGAGGAGAGTCGAAAATACAAACAACAACACCCCCCCAGTTTCATAAGAGTAAGCAAAGTCAAAGAGTTCTTTTCCGAGATGAAAGGGCTTCAAGTCTCTCTCACCAAGTGCTGTGGACAGCTAGAGCGAGGCTGGGCCGCCAAACTGACCGTACAGAAGAACAAACATCATTTCAAAAGAAAGTTCTAGAAAACGTAAACAAGGCAACACTGTAAATGCTGAGTTGCTAGGCGAGTTATATAAACCTGTGATTTTTACATAGAAGCTACACATGTCATCTGAATTTTGTCCTATGTATTTTTTGGTATTCCCGCCAATGGAGAAAGTCGGCCAGCCCATGAGTCTCATCCCCAAAGAAGGCAGGGGAAACGTATCAGATCCCCCTCGAACAGGAGTTAGGAGGTGAATATTTTAGAGGAAAATTATCGTATTTTTAATTATGGGGATTATGCTATAATTTGCATGCGTATACTAGTAGGTTTAATAATTATAATAACACAGTCATAATAATAAGTATGTTTGGTATTCTAATGGGAATAATAATAATAATACACACACACACACACACACACTAATAATAATAATAATAATAATAATAATAATAATAATAATAATAATAATAATAATAATAATGTAGTTTTGAGTAATAATAAGAGTAACGAGCAAGGTGCTCACTGGCATGTACAAGAAGGTCATCCTTCTTCCAATGAAGCTCTGAGTATCCGACTATTGACAAGAGTATCGATGTGACCCATACGATACCCACGCTGGCTTATAGCGGCTCACAAAATATAGTAATTACGGATGCTCCGACTGGAGAAAATCAGGTCATAAATAATTTGTCTGTATTAAATAATGTAAGAAATTATAAACTTTATACAATTGTTGATAAAATATCAAAAAGAGTCTTTATTATCGACTCAGGTAGTGAGATCAATTTACTCCCTATGGATGGAGACCAGAATGTATCGATTATTGGTCAAATTAAAAAGCAGCAAATGATACCGTAATTGACATACTGCGCGATTGTTAAAGTAAATTGATTTTTGGTTAAAGAGAACCCCAAGTGGATGTAGAATTTCTTTAACTCAATAAATTACCCATTTGCATATTAGAATGCTGTTTTTAAAAAATTTTCGTTTAATATTAATTTTATACAGATGTGTTAACGGATAATTGTGAGCAAAGAAGGTATGTAAATTTATGTAATGTAACATTTGTAGATATATTTTTTATTCATACTCCTCTCCCTCAATTTTCTCTTCTGTAGCTCATAATGAACTTTTTAGTGATATACCCAGTTAATAATCTGGTAGTTGAATTTGAACATTTATTTATAAATGCATATTTACCGGAAAATTGTAAGGTTCGGGAAGAGCAGCTTAAAGCTGATTTGTTCCGAGAATTTGGGGGAGTGGGGAACGCCGATTCGAAACTTAAGAATAGAAATGGTGGGGGGGATACCTTTCTTTACGTGGGGGGAGACGAGCATTCCAACTGCTATCTTGAAGGAATTAGCTTCACTGTTTCCTTATAAAACTAATATAAGCGGTCCCCCCTTAAATCATGTCGTATTCTCTCATAAATTACTCGAACAAACAAAGAGGGAAGGCTTAAATTTAGTAAAAGCGAAAAAGTTTTAGTAAAGAGAGCACTGTCGTAATGGAGTTTTCCTCTATCAGCGTGTTGGAAAAAGTGGGGGAGGGGTACGAATCGTGTGTGATTTTAGAATAAGCTTAATTCAGTTGCAAAAGAGGATGTATTTGCTATGCCGAATATAAATGATATGTTCTTTATGGGACAAAGGTATTAAGTAAACTTGACGTCACGAACGTGTACTATTTACTGCCTTTAGCAGAAGCCGATCAACATTATTTTACTATTAGTACAATGATCGGCAATTTTTCTTTTAGACAATTACCGATGGGATTTAAAAAATTCGAGCTCATGTTTCATGAGATTTTTAACTATATTACTTCAAGGCATTCCCGGTGTACATGTGTATTTAGACGATATTTTGATAGGGACCAAAGATTTATCAGACCACGTGATGGTACTTAAACAAGTATTTGAGAGATTAAATTATTTTAAAATTTGTTTAAATAAAAATGGTGTAAAAAGATTAAGTTATTTGGGTTTTGATTTGACGGAAGAAGGGCTTGCGCCATTGTCTGAAAAGGTTAAGGAAATAATTGATGTTCCTCGCCCGGTAACTATAAAAGAAGTCGTTTGTTGGCAGAATTTCATTTTACCGTCAAAATATACCGTGTTTTACAAATTTAATGCTGCCTTTGTATAATTTTAAAGGGAAAAAAATAGCTCTAATAAAAAAAATCACGTGGTCCCTCGAGGCCGAGAAGCTCCTTGCAGATATAGAACAAGAGTCTGCTGGCGCCACGACTCAGGTTTCGTAGTCGATGCTCCTCTCAGCACATTTATGCAAACAATGAAGCTTCTTAATACCGTAAATTATGTTTTAGAACATGAAATGAATTCCCCTTGCTTTTCTTATGGGTCTTAATACCACAGAAAAAGATATTTGCCAGTAACAAGCTTTCTTTATTGGGTTAACGAAATTATTCAAAAAATATGGGTCAATTTTAGGGAAAGCATGTACGTATCTGTACGTGTTCACGGGCGTTTGTATAAAATAAATCATGCTAATGATATACAAAATTATAATGCTAGGGAATTGGGAACTCGCTATTTTGAGTACTTTTAATATCACGATGGAGTTAATTACCGAAAATCAAAATGCGTTATTAAAATATTTACTTGCTAATAATATTAACCAAGATGAGGTAGAAGATGCTGATTCAAATAGTGTAGTCTGTGACTCCGCCCACCGATTCACGACGGCCAATGAGCAATCGGCTGAGAATACTATAGCGACTGACGTAGGTGCTATTAACTTGGTAATGAATGAATGTGCACCGATAGATCTGTCTTGTCGAAATGAAAATAGCAGTCGCACTGAAGCGGCCATATTGGAAATGGCAAAAATAAATTTAGTAACAACGTTTGATAAAAATGCAAAGATATTAGTCTCACATTTCAAACGAGATTTGGACTTTGAAGAAATTAGACTACACCAACATTCTGATAAGTACCTGAGCGATCTGATGGCGAAGAGAGAGAAAACTATTTTGAAGTTAATAAAACAGAAATTCTTTTATGACAAAAAGGAGATAGAATTAGTGGTCGATGTCTCTTTAAACTATTCGCGCGTTTTTGTGCCGGAAAAAAGTGTGCAGAACGTAATCAGCGACTACCACAATAAAGGACATTTGGGTGTGAATAAAACCCTCCTTAGCATAAAAAATGAATTTGTGTTCCAGCATATGCATAAGAAGATAAAACAGTTTATCCGCACGTGCTCAGCATGTCAAAAAAATAAAACGGTACCAGGTATAAGTCCTGATTACGGTGTTTTTAAAGAAGTCACGAAGAAGTTCCAAGCCGTTCATGTCGACATACTCAAGTTACCTAATGCAAGAGGATACAAATACCTACTTACCTTAATTGACCGCTACAGTAAGTACTTGTTCGCTGTGCCTCTCAAAGAATAAATTTGGGAGAAATATTGAATGCATTCATTCACGAGTTATTTTTCTGTTGAATTCCTCAGGTAATTATTTCGAATTGTGAATTTCACGAGTCGCCTGTTTGAGGAAGTTTGTAGGGCCGTGGGAATGGAGCACCTGGACTACGTGTGGCCTAAACCCAAGATGTAATGGCCTCCTGGAGGTCATAGGAATTTGCTGGTTTGTCTGAGATGTATGTTGCAAGAACATGATTTAAGCCCCTCCGACTGGCCGAGCCTCTTACCTATGGTGTTGTTCACTTTGAGACTCGCGCCGATAACAAAGAACGGTCTCAGCCCCGCCAACTTGATGTTTGGCCAAAATATAGCAATACCTAGTGGATTAGTTGATCCTGCTTCGGAAACGGCCCCAATAGAATATAATGCATATGTTAAAAAGCTAGCCGCCCTTTTGGCGCAGCCGCTGGCTCCACACACCAATTATAAGAATCGTCACGTCTTTGTGCCTAAAGGGTTACATGAGGCAAAATTTGTCGTGGTGCGGCAGACACAGTTTCATACCGGCAAATCCAGCTCCTCAAGCAGAATGTCGGCCCTTTTAAAGTTATAAAAGGTAATAAACAGAACGTACTTATCGAAAAAAATGGAACCTCGTTTAGAAAATTTAAGAAACGTTCGCTATTATAACTTAGTAGATTTAGAAAGAGAAAATAACACCCTTAAAAAAAAAAAAAAAAAAAAAAAATGAATAAATAAAATAAAATAATCTGTTTTCTTTCAGATGGTAAAACGCCTAAAGTAAAGGTGTTACATAAAAATGATTAAAAAGAGTTGCCCAGGAGAGCTATTATTTTAGGTGAAAATTATTGTTTTACCCCCAACTTTAGTAGCCACTGTCTCCTCTATCCTAAACTTTTTATAAAATTGTCAGAAGGGGGTGTTACAGGCAACTTTAAGATAACCATTATAAAATCTGGACTCGTTACATTGTATAAAATTTATAAAGGATATATGTAAGTGCTACCCAGATTTCTGGTGCACAGCTGTAAGAAAAGCTTGTACAAAAAAGTCCTGTTGCCGAAATAACTGTTTCATTCCTTTTTTTGTATTATCAAGGTCACCGAGGTGGCGCTGTCGCTAAGGGAGTGCCAATGGAATATTGTCAGTTAGAAAGTAGAACCCGGAGGGCCAGCAGCTTGCGCTCTCTCGGGATAATAACTTGTAAGGTTATCAAAGACCCATTTAAATAATAATTGATATTGGAGGAATAAATATTTCTTTTTGAATAATAGCACTTAAATTGTGTCCTTGTAAAATAATCATTAGAAGTAATTAATAAAAAGAAATAACTAAAGAATCGTTTCGCTATTCCAAAGCTATTTTATTATTTGTTGCATCAAAGTGATCCTCAAATAGCAACTTTCTCATTAACGGTGCCCACCTTTGTATTATATATATATATATATTATATATATATATATATAAGAAAGAAAGAGTAGCATATAGCAGCATATATATATATATATACATATATCGTCGGGACCTATATTATATGTGACAAAAATTTTAAGTTTATTATATTATTGTTATAAATCATTAAGTAGGATTGATATACATATTTATAAGAAATTTAAGTTAGAAACCAAATATATATATATATATATATATATTTATAGATATATATATATATATATATATATATATATATATATATATATATATATATATATATATATGGGATAGGGAAGTAGCGCTCACGAAGCGACGAGATTACCCACAATTGGGCATATATGAAGTGTTACGGTACATACCATGACATTCCAATGCCCATTGGTTCGCTCCTCTTGCGCTCATATATATATATTTTTTATACAGTATATATATATATATATATATATATATATATATATATATATATATATATATATATATATGTATATAAAGAGTATATATATATATATATTATATATATATATATTATATATATATATATATATATTTTTCTTATACTGGAGTAGGCTCTCCTTTATCAAGCACCATAAAACACTATTACAGACAATACGTTTATTGTAAATAAAGAGAGAAATGGCAACTACACGATTAGCCTCGAAAAAGCCCAGAGGGGTGGCTTCCAAAAGTAGACTCTCATATGCCCCTCTCCCCATTACCACTTGGAAGCTGACGGCCTCCGGTGGTGGGGTTGGTTCCGTCAGGAAATTTCCGGCCTGTTCTAATGCACGGTCTTCTTTCTTCATATAATTTGAGTAACCTTTGTTGAACATCCCCTCTCCTCCTTCAAATCTCATTTTTTATTGCTTATGCGCGCAATGAGTTGCTTGTTCTCGTGTTTCTCATTTGGAGTCTTCAGATATTTCTACCTTATGGCTCAAGCTATCCTGTCAATCTACTACTAAATTCATCTGTTCTGTATATCTTTCCCAACTCAACCGACAATCCTAAATTCTTCCACTATAGCTACTTAAACTACAAATTAGAACACATCTTCTCTTCTTCACCTTTCTCTGAAATCATCATTCTTGGTGATTTCAATGTTTACCACCGCCAGTGGTTTTTCTCTAATTCTCAAGATACAGCTGGTGAACTTGCCTACCACTTTTCTATCCAGTTGGTGAAGCTCCTTACTCGTATCACTAATCGTCTTGAAGATGAATCCAACATTCTAGACCTATTCCTAATCTCTAATCCTTTTCCTTATCCTGTTAAACTCCTTCCTTCTCTGGGTTCCTTCGATCACCTTCTTATCTTTGTATTTTGTTCAATCTCTTCAAATCTTCAGCAGGAAAGACCTCCGCCAACGGAGAGACATTTCGGAGCAGCTAACTGGTCGGACTTGATGTCGTGCTTCTTTGACTTCCCATTAAATGAAAACTGCTTCCGTGGGAGGGGCCCACCGGAGTGTGATGAGTGCATTTCCGAGGCCATTCTCTCTGGCATGGAGGCGTACATTCCATATTCTTTCCCTTCAACTAAATCTAGCAAACCCTGGTTTAACTCTACTTGTTCTCGTGGAGGTCACCACAGGGAAGCTGCCTTCAGGAATTACCGTCATCTTCAAACTCCAGAAACACAAGCAACTTATATTTCGTCCCTGAATCGTGGAAAATCTATTCTCCGTAACACTAAAAACTCTTTGTCAGCAGAAAATGCAATAATCTTTCTGGTTTCTCTTCCTCTCGTCTTATCTGACATTTTGCCAAAAAAAAAATGTTAACTCCAGCTTTGCTTCTTCCTCTTTCTCTCTTCTAGTATCTTCCGAAGTCAAAACTGCCGTTTTATCTTCAGCTAAAGCTCAACTTTACGTTCAATCCTCCTCTAATAATATCTTAGGAGATTTCAGAACTATTCTTCCTTCTCCACATCCCTCCAACTTATTTATGCCAAACATCGTAATTTGCTCTAAAGATGTTATTTCCACTCTCTCTGAGTTTAACACTAAGAAGGCGTTCGGTTGTGATGGTATTCCTCCTGTGGTTCTCAAAAACCTGTGCTTCCGAGCTTTCATCCTGCCTTGATAAACTATTCCGTCTTCGTCTTTCTACTTCGACCTTCCTTTCTTACTGTAAACGGGAGCTCATTCAGCCCCTGCCGAAAAGAGGACTCCTCTCAAGTCTCAACCCTCAATCTATCGTCCTTTCTCTCTAACTTCTTTGTTTCTGAAGGTTTTTTTTTCAGATAAACACCACCGCTCACGGGCAGAGCCCTAATCTAGGAGGGGGTGTACTCGATTAACGTCCGAGCAGGACGGAGCAAAGCCCAAGAAGAGAATAGCTCACATTCTCCCACCCGACCAGTTTCGAACCTGGGACCCTCACTTGGTTTGGCGAGTGCTCTAACACTGAGCTACCGGGCGCTTTTTATATAAATAAATATGAAATACTAAAAAAAAACATATATATATATATATATATATATATATATATAATATATATATATATATATATATATATATATATATATATATATATATATATATATATATATATATATATATATATATATATACATACACACATAAAAATACATATACATATATTCATACATATTCATATTATTATTATCATTATTATTATTAATATTATACCAAACACTAAATTTAACACAAAATACACTATATTTTACTAATAATCACTACTATTTACTATATTTCAATATTAATATTATTATATTATACACTTTTTAATGATAATATTGTTATGCTATCGACTATATTTCACCATATCTTAAATTATTCACCACTATTCACTTATTAACATTATCACATTATCACAAGTATCACTATTATTATTAATATATATCTTATATTATTCACCACTATTCACTTATTATTAACATTATCACATTATCACAAGTATCAAATTATTATTAATATGGTATGCGGTATATCACCACCATTTGCGAAAATATTAATGTGATAGAAGGGGATTTTCGGTACCTTGCTACCAGTAGAAGAGAATTTGAAAAAAATTTCTTCATATGACGACGATTGTCTTGGGAAACGCAGCTTCACCTTCAAGAATTTGTTATTTTAATTTCTTCTTTATAATTTTATTTATATTTTTGTTTCTGAAGTTTTCGAATCTATACTTAATTAACAGGTAGATTTGGAAACATCTCAATTCATGTTATCTTGTCTCCGGTAGGCAGTTTGACTTTTGTAAAAGAGCTCTATTGGTGACCTTAATTCCCTTCTTTCGGATTGCCGGTCCTCTTCCCTTCGGCATTTCGGCGAATCTTTCGCTGTGGGAATGGATTGAGCATAGTGGTTAAGTCTGGGCTCAGAGAGTTGGACAAAGAAAGGATGAGGTTGTGTAGCAAGGTGTGTCGCACAAGCCCTTCTCAATGGAGGAGGCATGCGAAAGAGGAGATCAGAAGAGCAGTGTCCGTAGTAAAAGCAATGACAAAGAAAGTGAGGCAATAATTCGACAGGCAGAAAGAGACTGAAGAGAGTTAATGAGAGAAGGAGAGTTGATAAGACGAAAAACCCTAGACTCCACCTTTCTAAGGAGAGTTGTGTGAGTGGAACCACCCCAGATGTGTGAGGTATACTCCATGCAGGGGCGAATGACACCCCTGTAAAGAG
>JABUQX010059546.1:0-7500 GCA_015478945.1 Trachelipus rathkii | reverse complement strand
AATGATTCAAATTTCGTGTGCAAGCCTTTCGGGTAGATGCTATGCAGAAAACGGGTGACGAAGCAGGAGAAGAACAGGCACCGATTCAGAAGATAGTGGTTGCGCTTGAAGAGATGGAGCAAATAGTGACAAGAGGTTCTGCAGACATAAACCTCTCCAGCTAGAAAATCTGCTAAAAGAACATGATGCACTTAGCCTAAATAAACATCCGCCGTTGCATTTCCTACACATTAAACATCTTTGCTACTAAGGATGTTTCAAATGTTCCTCGCTGGTCCTCTGGTGCCAAAGATCCATTTAATAAGACACTTACCAAAACACAGGAATTGTGGAATGCCAAAAACAGGAAACTACAACTGCTTGCGAGAATTAAGAAGGAGTTGGGAACAAGCTTTAAAACACCGAGATGTAATCGCTGGAAAACTTCCCTATTTACGCATTCTATAAAAGACCGTTAAAGAACCTTATGCGTCGCAGGACCACAAATCAACAACATTTGTTGTGGAGCAAAAGCCTTGTCTTCCAATATTTAATAAAAGTGATAAGGAGGTAATTGCGGAGACAATCGAAATATGGGGCCTATTGCTGTTTAGGCTTGATATGTTGCAGGAAGAGAAGAATGCGTACGCGGTAGTCCGATTGAAATCCTGAACTTCTATCCTCGTTTTTTAATCAGGACTAAGATCGGTGAATCTGCAACGAAAGAGGTATTCTCTACATGTTGATTGTTTAATCATTTTGTTACATTTCTCGAGCTTCTGTCGTATTTCTGGAAAAAATCTTATAACCTATAGCCAAAAATACATAGTTCAACACTGTCCATGTTGACCTCGTTAATGAAGCAACTCCCCGCCCTCCCCACACCAGACCCTCGACCCCTACAAGGATGCATACAATCTTCTCCCTTCCAGCGGCTGCATATAACAACTTTAGAAATTACTAAAGAACTACTAACCCATAAAATATTAAAAAGCTCTCGCACTATGTGCGTGAAAAAAAACCCCAACCACAAAAAAGATGGGGGAAGGCATGTCGCCGTGTTGTCGGAGGCTGGTGGTGGAGGGGAGTGAGGGGGGTGCTCGGCTGTAAGGGACGCATGCGTGGCTGGGAGGGGACGGTAGGGGCGGGAAGAGTGCGGGGAAATAAAGAAGAAGGGTCCCTATGACCACTCTCAGCTGGGGGCGTGCCTACGTGCGGTGGCTGCCAGAAATTAAACAAAAAGAATGAAGGGGAAGAGGGGGAGGGAGGAAGGAGGGAAAGGTCCGGGTGGCGGTCGTGTATTATGGGAACCGGTCCGTCATCACGTGGACAAGACGAGTCAAGAAAAAAAAAGGGAGAAGGGTCGCTGCTCCCCCCCATGGAACGAATAATAAAGCCGCAAAGAGAGAGAGAAAGCAGAAATATATATCACAAGGGAAGAAACAAAAAAAAATAAAAAATTAAAAGGAGCTTTCTGAAACCGAACAGTGTATCTTTACTTCAGAGCCAAGTATCTTCGTATGTTATTGATCACGTTTAATCTTAGTTCAACATCTCACATTATGTGCTGAGATGGCGGAGGTACCGGCACAACCACACACCCCAACCAGTCTCTGCCACTTTATCGTGCTCACTTTTTTCAAATCGGTAGGAGAAGTTTGTACACAAGTAGTGATTTCTTTTTTAAAAATTGAGCGAAAGTATACTAAGCTTACCAAGACCAGGTGAACTGGTAGGAAAATTAAAGTATATGTATAATATTGCGAGGATAAAGCGAATTCTTACCTATGTTAAACATCTCGAACGGCATCTGAAGGTGAATGTTGTCTAGGACCAGCGACGTCTGAAAATCATCCGTTTACCCAAATATAGGTGAGTATTTTATAATTGTGGAACAAAATACTTCAAGCAATCTCTTGATATTATATATAATGTGTTATATAATATATAAATATATAATATATATATATATATATATATACTATATATATATATATATATATATATAATCATATATATATATATATATATATCTTAACAAGAAGAAAATGCTATAAAGTTTATATATATAGTATAATAATACTATATATATATATACACATATATATAGTATTATATATCTACTTATATTATAATATATATATATATATAATATAATAAAATATATATATATATATATATATATAGTATATATAATATACATTATATACATATATATACAATATACTATATACATACATATATATTCACAATACACTGACATAATGTTCAAGAAACCTTAAAAAAAAGATTTGCGGATAATAACTTTAAAAAGATTTGAGTTCTTGATACAATTTCTAAATATTTCAGAAATTTAAGGCCCATATAGTATCCCAGCAGTCACCTTCTGGAGGAGAATTACAAGAAGTTGGTGACAATCGTGGTATAAGCTGTCTGCAAAGTAAATGTTCACCACGTTAACCCCCTCTCCTTAGAACCTGTTTCCGTGTAGTGTGAATACCTAGGACGTCTGAGTGGAATGTTATTAAGTATAATACCCATACCCAGCTCAGGCGCCGTTCTGGAAAAGGTTGCTTTAGTCAAGGGCTGCTGAGATTCTAAGAGCAAGGAGGGCAGCCATGGCCACATCCAGGCAATTTTTTGAAAAATTTATCTTATTTTGAAAGGAATATGACCCTATTCAGAATGCAAGAGAAGAGCGAGGAGGAAGGAAGATCACAGATAATTGAATAACATTAATAAAATCTTTCTCATTTTTTTGTTATATATTTGCATCTTTCAATTAAAATTTAAAATAATTCTTCTTTGAACTATATTTTTTCTTTTATTTTTTTAATTTTTTTTTCTTGCGCTCCTAAATTTGTGACTTTAAAAAAAAATTTTTGCATTTCGCGGACTGTGGCTTTGCGCTATGCGGATAATTTTTTTTTTTGAAAAATTGTTGAACTTTTGCGCTTGCGGACTAAGTTTTTCCACTTTGCGCTTTTGCGTTTGCGCTTTAAAGTTTAAAATTTGCGCGCCCACCTCTGATATATATATCAAGCAACTTTCCCTCGAAAACGCAAATTTGCAAACTTGCACAATAGCTACAGCCCTACCTCTCTAGCCTCCCTTACTCTGCCCTCCCCTATTCCTGGCTGTAACTTCAGTTAAAATATATTTCAGCCATAAAAAGAGCTCTTTTTAGGGCAACAATTTATCATTCTCTTTGTTTTTTTTAATTAATGGGAAGATCCAATATTGGGAATTTTGGAACCCCATTAGCCCCCACCTAAAAATATGGACATTTAAAATTCTTTAATTTTTCAGAACAATTTTGATGGGGAATAAAGCAAATCGCAGCTTTTTTCTTACCTCTAGAACGTCATTGATTTCAGGTGTTTTTCTGTGTCTGTAGTCATTGTTCGGCGTTTTCATTTTTTCAGAACCTAATTTTTTTTATTTTTTCGTATCAACTTCTACAATTTTTGGTGATAATTGGTTTAAAATCTTGAAATAATACCATGATGGGTCTATTATGCACAAAATGCACATTTTAGTTTTTTGATTTTCTGGGAAAATTATGCCCTCAGCAAAAAAAAAAAAAAGAGTAGATTTTTGAAAATTCGACATTGCTGAGCACAATTTTTCCAAAATCAAAATAAAACTTAATATGCTGCAATTTGTGACGTAATTAGACCCCCATCTATGTATATTTAAGTTTTGAAGGTCTTTTCGAAAAAAATTGTAGAAGTTGATACGAAAAAATATTAAAAAATTAGGTTCTGGAAAAAATGAAAACGCCCAAAACAATGACTACAGACAGAAAAACACCTAAAAATTACCGTTCTAGAGGTCAAAAAAAAGCTGCGCTGGTTTGTGTTTCCCCATCAAAAATTGTCGGTATATTACACTCTTATTTGCTGTTTAGTGGAGCTAAATGGTTCCAAAATCCTCATTGATTTGAAGCAGACATTGATGTAACTGAATATCTTATTTTAAAAGGGCATAAATCAATAGTGCGGGGGAGGTCCTAATTATTATTATTATTATTATTATTATTATTATTATTATTATTATTGATTAATTATTATATTATTATTACTTATGTATTTATTATTATTATTATCTATCTATTATTATTGAAGTTTAATATGATTTGTTTTTTTTCTTCGTTTTTTTTTATTTTTTTCCTTTTATTTCAAATTATTGTAATTTTTTGGGGAGCAATTATGAAATTTTTATTACTTGCTACCAAGATTTCTACATTTAATACATATTTATCTAACTTTCGCTTTAAATAAACTTCTTTTAAAAGTCTCGCAATTTTTTGCCCCCATTCTATATATATATATATATATATATATATATATATATATATAGCCAAAGGACATTATAGTATATATATTATATATATTATATATATATATAATATTATTATATATAATATATATATATATACGTATAGTATATATATATATATATATATATATATATATATATATATATAAATATTTATATATATTAATATATATATATATATTATATTATATATATATATATATATAATATATATATATATATATGATATTATATATATAATATATATATATATAATATATATATATATAGTATATATATATATATATATATATATATATATATATATATATAAAAAATTTGCTAGCAATTTAAAAAGAAAAAAAAAATATTTAAATTATCACAATGGATAAATTTGTAATTAAGAGGTCTCGCCTTAGTGATAATTATAATTACTCTTTGACTGAACAAATCACTGACACATTGAATGATGGTACAGGTTCATATTTTAGTGTTAATGCAAATTGGAATGCTACTGCTGTCTCTGGTGACGTCGGCACCTGTATTAATCATATGAATGAAGCTTCCGCATCTGCGTAGAACCAACTGTTGAAACCTCTCCAAATTCTTCGACTAAATCTTTCTCCTCATAATCCATGGTTCGATCGTGCTTGTTCCTTGGCCATTCAGGCTAGAGACAGTGCGTATCGGAGTTGAGAAAAAAATTCTCGACATTCTAACACTAATCAACTTCCTCTGCCTAAATTTTCATTTCAGCTAGAAATCGTTGCAGGGATACTCTTCGACGAGCAAGCGGGCTTTCATCAAACGAAAGTGCGCTAACCTCCTTGGTTCTCCTACTGACAAATTCCTTTCTGCCTCTTGCCAAAAACTCTCTAACAACTTTCGGTAAATCTGTCTTTTCCTCCTCTTATTCATCTGGACGGTTCTTTTGCTAATTCTCCACCTGAAAGGCCAATCTCTCGGCCTCCTATTTTCCTTCTAACTCAACCCTGGACGATTCCGCATTCCTCATCCTCCTCCTTCTTCTCTCAGGTGTCCTATGCTTTTGCCTGTGATTACATTTTGATCGGGCGTGCATGGGCTCCTAAAATCTACGAACGTTAGGAAGGCGGGTGGCCCTGGATGGCATCCCTCCCCGAGTTTTGTGAAGGAGTGTGCTTCCGTGCTATCCCGCCCCTTCGTTCAACTATGATTTCTCTATGTCTCAATAACTAACACTTCCACTCAGTTTGGAAAGCAGCGCACATGTCAACCTATTCCGAAAAAAGGAAGCCGCTCTGATCCTTGTAAACTAACGCCCTATAGCTCTTACTTGTATTCTATCTAAGATCTTTGTAACTCTTCTCTCAACTCTCTTTTCTTAGATCATCTGGAATCTCATTCACTTCTTTCCGATCGCCAGTACGGCTTTCGGCGCTCGAGGGCTACTGGCGATATACTTTCCTATTTAACCGATTTATGGTTTCCGCTCTTAGGAACTTACGGGAGACTTTGGCGTGGTTGTCGTTGACAATATCAAGCTTGACGCGGTATATGGCACCGACGCACTGCTGCTTCCAAAGCTCCCCTCCTTTGGTTTCCTCTTCTCTTTGTTACTTATGTCTAGTTTTCTTTCAAATCGCTCAATATCCGCTCTGTTGTTGATGGGCGACTTCTTTCTTCCTTTTCTGTCAATATGGTGTTCCTCAGGGTTCTGTCTTTATCTCCTACTTTATTCCTGCTTTTCATAATTGATCTTCTCACCAGCCACACTAACTCTATTCCTCATATGCCGATGACTTCGACTTCATCTTCAACTCATTTCAATTCCTCCATCTTTTACTTCTAGAATTGCCTCTCGCCTTAATCTTTCCGATTCTATTTCCGCTGATCTGGATAGAATTTCCGGGTGGGTCGTCTGAACCTTGTGAATTCAATTCTTTAAAAAAACTTCTAACTCTTACAAATCTCCCTCTCTAAGACACCTTCTAACTTTCCTATCCTCTTTCGACGGTTCTCTCGTCTCTCCTGTTGACAATATACATCCCCTTGGCCTTAAACATAAACAAAAAAAAATGTCTTTGGAACCTTCACATCACCAAACGGTTGCAGGGCGGCCTCAAAGGAAACTGGGAGTTCTTGTTTAGATTGCGAGACTTTTCTTCCTCTTCCCAGTTGCTCCAGCTTTACAAGGGCCTCATCCGTCCTTGTATGGAGTACTGCTCTCATATCTGGGGGGGCTTGGTTCACCCGGCTATTGGATAGGTCGGATCAAAGGCCAAAAGCTTTAAAAACTGTTCTGTACTTTCCAGTTCAGTTGACCCTCTATCTTTGCGGCGCGATTTTGGTGGCTTTATCTCTTTTCTATTAGGGTACCGCAGCGGCAGGGCTCGAGGGAGCTTACCACTCGCGTACCTCCACCTTTACTGTCGCCCTCGTATCACTAGGGGTGCTGTGTCTCAGCAAACGAGTTTGTGTTGATGTAGGTAACTCCAGGCTCGTTCGCTGCGGTGCTTCCTTCTTTCCTGCCACATCTGTTCTGTGGAATTCTCTTCCATCTTCTGTGTTTCCTGCTGAATTTAATCTCCCCCACGTTCAAAGCCTGCGTCTGTCTCATCTGCCGGTAATTTGCTTTAGTTGTTGGACTTGTGAGGCAACTACGTGCCAACACCCCCCCTTGAATAGGGCTCTGCCCGGGAGTGTTGGTGACAACTGTAAAAAAAAAAAAAAAAAAAAAAAAAAAATGGCCAGTGCTATGCCGTCCGATTATTGTCGCGGCACCTGTATTAATCATTGATATGAAGCTTCCGCTATCTGCCTGTTAGAATCAACTTTTTTTTGTTGAAATTCGTGTTTGGATATTGGAATTACATAAAATTACTCCCAAGATTAGAAATTTACTGACATCTAAAAATTTGATTTATTAATATAAAAAAAATCCATGCCAAAACCACTAAGCACTTTTTACAAACTTTAACAAGATATACAGGAGGCAAAGGGTTTCCTTTACGATTGGCTAAATCAATACAAATTCGTTTTGTTGGGTATGTTCAAAAAAATAAAAAGGACCCTTCTGTAAAATTATGCGTGGTTATTTAGGCTTGCTGGTCAGAAAGGAGGGGGTTTTTTGGGTTTCATTTATTGTCAGACCAATCGATTCTAAATATAAAGACTTTCACGCACATGCAAGGAATATGTTAAATTCCCTCCAGTGGCATA
>JABUQX010059545.1:22500-26695 GCA_015478945.1 Trachelipus rathkii | reverse complement strand
AGTTACAGTTTTTGGTTCGCGAAAATGTTTTATAATAAATGTTTAAGTATGAAATAAAAATGGATGATGACTCGTAGTATGTATATATTTTTTCATTCGTCGAGGGAATATTTTAGCCTGGCGGTGCGCACGTTTCCGGGCTTGGTACGCGGAATATGGCGCCTGCGGCGCTCGCGGCGGGCGGGTACGCGAAAATATTGCGCCTGCGGCGCACGCGGCGGGCGGGTACGCGGCGGACGGGGACGCCGGCGGGGCGCACCTGCGGTGCGGGGTTGCTGGTCTTTCGCGCGGAGGGCGAAATGCTGCGCCTTGGTGTTCCAATTATGACCTAGGGGAAGAACATCAATATTAGCTCTGTTCTATGATGTAGGGTAGAAAAGGTTTAGAAAAGGATGAAATGCTAACTCACTAGTAGGAAACATCCTAAGCAACTTATAATAACACAAACGCAAGTGTCTATGGGTAAGTGTAGGCCTATGGGTGAGTGTAAGTGTCTTTGGGTTGAATGTAAGTGTCTATGGACGAGTGTAAGTGTGTATAAGTGTCATAGTGGTGTATTAATGTCCATAGTGAATGTGGTTGTATAAGTGACATATCGTGTGTATAAGTGTTAGAAAAAACTAACTCATAGTAGGAAGCATCCTAGCAACTTGTAATATATCCCAATCGATTCCTCATACCTTATAACCTAGGGTAGACACGCCATATTAGGGCTATTCTAGGCTCAGGGGAGGCTAGAAAAGGCTTGAAAAGTGGCACTCAGTTGGCACTATGTGGGCACTCACTTGGCACTTTGTGGCACTCACTTGGCACTTATTGGCACTCACTTGGCTCATTTGGCAACTAACACAACTTGGCACTCACTTGGCACTCACCCGGCACTCACCCGCACTCATAGAATAATCATAGAACACTAATAGAACATCAGTACATACATACATTCAAGTTAGGAACGAAATATGTGACGGGTGGGGAACGGTGGCCAAAAATTAGGGTGGTCCAAAATTGACCCATGGTATATTGCAAAGTCAAGGCCGAAATATCATGGTCAAAACAAGGTTAAGACATCAGAAAAGGGCTAGTCCCTAAGGAAGACAAAAAATTACCGGTGGTCAAAATCGACCCATATCCTGTCAAGCTTTGAGAAAGGTCAAGGACAAAAAAAGGTAAAGACATCAAAAATAGGGCTAAGCCCGCCAAAGGGTAGGCAAAAATTAGGGTGGGTCAAAATTGGCCCATGGAAGACCAAAGGGTTGGTAGTGTGGTTGTACGTGTGTATAAGTGTAAATGTAAGTGCAAGTATCTTATGGGGTGAGTGTAAGTGTCATAGGGAATGTGGTGTATGTGTGTGTGTGGTGTGTGTGTGGTTGTGTGTGGTGTGTGTATGTGTGTGTGTGTGTGTTGTGGTGTGTGTGTTGTGTGTGTGTGTGTAGATGTTTGTCAAGTTTACGGGATAGAGATCCATACATGCCGTTCACGCTCTAGGAAGAATATGTGAGCGGGTGCGATCACGAGTGGCAAAAAATTGCGTGGGTCAATTGACCCATGGTATATGGCAAAGCGCCAAGGCCGAAATATATCAGATGGTCAACATAGGTAAAAAAAGGTAGTCTCACCCGCTCGCACACGCACTCTACGTGGAAAATTTGTATTTGACCCATTGGAAGACGCACAAGGGTTGGTGAGCAAAAAATTAGGCGTGTGTGGGGTACGTACAAGCGGTTGCTGACGCAACCGGCGCACGCCTTTCTCGATATAGATTTGCCAAAAATTATGCGGCGTTTGCCCCACAAAAAATTAGGGTTTTCCAAAACTTACCGTGGCCAAAAATGACCCATGGAAGACCAAGGGTTGGTCGACAAAAAAGGGTGCAAGGCAAAAAAGGTGAAGGCAAACAAAGGTCCAAGGTCAAGGTAAAAATTCGAGCTCAAAAAAGGTCGCGGTCAAAATATGTATATGGTAAAAAAATTTAAGGTCAGAAAAGTATATGGCGCAAAAAGTGGCCTAAAATTGTGTGTCAGGAAAACCCTCCAGAGTTTAGTCCATATTCCCATTCCAACTACTATATATATATATAATATATATATATATATAATATATATATATATATATTATATAATATTATATATAATATATGATATTATATATATATATATATTATATATATATATATATATATATATATATATATATATATATATATATATATATATATATATATATATATATATATATATATATATATATATATAATATATATATAATATATCTTATATATACTATATATATTATATATAATTATTATATATATGCACATAAAATATGGTAACAATTTGCGTTTTGACTGCTCGTCTCCTTGTTTATTTTGCATAAACAAAATTTTAGTTTTGTCATACAAGACGAGCAAGTTCATCTCTCCGAAACAACAGTTGTGGTACTATTGAATATATATATATTAGTATTATATCATATATATATATATATATATATATATATTATATATATATATATATATATATATATATATATATATATATATATATTATATAATATTAATATATATAGTATCTTATATTATATATATAATAGTATTTATTGCATAATAAATGTATCACAATACAACACACACACACACCACACACTATATAATATATATATATATATATTATTATTATATATATAATATATTATATATATATATATAATAGATATATATATATATATATATATATATTAATATATATAATTATAAATATATAATATATATGTATATATATATATATATATATATATATGATATATATTATATATTATATATATATATATATATATATATAGTATATATATATTATCTATATATATATAATATATATATATATATATATATATATTAGATGTGTGTGTGTGTATTTGAATCTGGTTGTATTAATTTTGTTATGCAATTATACTCATTATTATTCAAAAATATTTTTAGATCACAATGGCAGGAACGAACAATCACCTTGGCATTATACAATAAGTAAAAAGCTAATTCATAAATTGCATAAATGATCAAGGGAAGAGGTTCGTATTGTTACAATTATAGTAGGCCGACTAATTTGAGAGAAGATATATTATATTATATATATATATATATATATATATATATATATATAATATATATATAATATATATATATAAAGATATATATATATATATAGAGAGAGAGAAGAGAGAGAGAGAGAGAGAGAGAGAGAGAGAGAGAGAAAGAGAGTAAGTAGAAAAGGGAAATATTCTTGCACGTTTATTAATATGAGTTTATAAAATTAATTTTCAGCAATGTGTTTAACTAGATAATTTAACTGTAGTCCATGTTTATTAAATTGTTTACAAGATTGTGAAGTAGTAGTAGTAGTAGTAGTAGTAGTAGTAGTAGTAGTAGTAGTAGTAGTAGTAGTAGTAGTAGTATTTAAATAGTTTTTAAGTGAAGAGTAGGTCATTTCTTGTATATAGTAGAAATTTTAAACAGAAAATTTATATTCCCTTTCTTTTTTTTTTTTCTTCTTTTTTTTAACTTTGCAGCTTTGTATATAGAAAATATTTTAAAACAAAAAATTTTTATCCTATTTTTAAAAAAAAAAAAAAAAAAAAAAAAATAATGCAGAATTGCTTTTTTTTGTACTTAGAAGATTCTAAACAGGAATAATTGCTCTTCAGTTTTTGTTTTTTTTTTCAAATATATATATATATATATATATGATATATATATATATACTATATATATATATGTATATTTATTAATATATATAAAACTATGTATATACATATATATATAATATATTTTATTTAAATAAAAATAAATTATATATTACATATAAATTTTGTTAAGTAATTTTAATCTTTTTGATCAATGAAATTTTTCTAATCAGTATTCATATTCAATTATTAAATGTGATTATGATAAAGTTTTAATAATATACACCGGTGATGCTGGGACCGGTTCCTAGCCGGTACAGCAAACAGGTAATTCGAGAAAGCCGGTAGTTAACTCTTATGACACAAAAATAGAACCGTTTGTTTAAATTTTGGCAACTCAATTCTGGTGATAGATGAGATTATTTTATAATGACTTTTGATACCTTTTAAGTGTGGTTTCATAAAAGATTTGCAAATTATAATAATCTTTTATGAAACACTAATCACGCGAGTGCCATCT
>JABUQX010059545.1:15000-17500 GCA_015478945.1 Trachelipus rathkii | reverse complement strand
TTACGATATTGAGAAAGCTTTTAAAAGGACAAAGGTATTGAGATTTGATCAGATATATTCTAATACCTTCTTAAAAAAATATCAAGTCCTATTATAATTCTGATAATATACATTAATAAGCAAGTTAAGATTTAATAAGTTTAATTATTGTATTTTCATTTTAATTCTCACTATACTCTTGCGTTATGTAATACATAGCAGTTCTCCTATCATTAGTTGATATGATAACTGCTCTTTAATCATTCTTATAAATATTGTGATAAGCTTATGAATTTGTAAAGTCTTTTTTACAATACATCAATGAAAAATTGTCAACTAATTTTGGAAGTTGTTGCAACAGAAATATTATACTAGCTTTTTTTGTTTTATGATATGAATGGAGATTTCCGCATGTCAGAATCAATATTATAAATTTAATTAGACAAATTGGTGTATAGAGCATAATTACTTGCATATTCATGATCGAATGAACAAATTTTCTCCTGTAAAGGATTAAGTGAGTATATTTTAATATCTATCACAGGATGGTTCATACTTATACAATATCGCTTAATAACAGTCATATTTCCATAAAATATCATTATTAAAATTTGTATTAAGATTATTTGATAAATTAAGTATTAGTTCTATGAATAGAACAGTAATTTATCTTTTGAGTAAGATTTGTTTTAATTGATTTTAAGACATAATATCTATCTGCACGTGCACACAACGAAAGCACTTTCCAAAAAATAAAGGATATATGTCTTCAGAACAAAAGTAACGTAAAACAATGTTTCAAATGACAGTGATACTCAAAGTTGAATAAGATTCTATAGTTTCAACTGAAGGATTTTATGGGACCATGGTCAAAATAGATCGGAAGTGACTCTGTTAATGATTCTGTCTCATTGCATGAGTTCATGCTCGGAGAGAAAAAAGATGAGGAACGGGGAGGAACGACAGCTCTGTGATACACAATTTATAAATGTAAGCCAGAACAAAGGGAAGGAGGAGAGATGTGGTTTCGTGGTGAGTGAGGAGACTTTTAAAATAAATAATACTAAATATTATAAATAACTATATATTATCCCGTATAGGTATAGGGTATATATAGAAGGGGGGTGAATATAATAATGAGTCTATAACCTACCTCAGTTTGATATACCCCAGTAACGGTACCGATAAGTAGACCCACGTAACTATATTATCCATCTTTGCGGTTTACTCCATGGGGTTTATATATTATCATTTATATAGTATATAAAATAATATAATATATTTATATTATCTCACTCACTATATATACAATAATTTATTTACTAATATACGCTTAGTAATATTATCTTAATATATAATTATATTATAAATTATAGATTTTTATTGAGATTACCTATATGATATAGTATTTTGGAGAGAATATTATAAAAAAATAATAAAAATAGATTATAATATATTTTTATATTTTTTTCACTCACTACTTTTCCATACATAATATTTCATATACTCAGTATCATGATTTATCTATATATTTATAATTACTAGATATTTATTATTTCATTATTGGTATTTTTTCTTGGACTTAGTGGATTTTATACTTTAAAGGTTTGAAGATTTGTAATAGAAACTACGATTATAATATATCATATATATAGATATTAATTATATTACGTATAAGAGTTTATAATTAGTATTAATAATATATATATATATATAATATATATATATTAATATATATTTAAATATATATATTTAATATTCTATTAATATATTATATATTAATTATATATATATATATATTATATTATATTATATATATATATTAATTAGTATATATATATATATTAATATATTAGAATATATACTATTATGAATAGATCATTATCATTCTTATTTCCATATTATATATAAGTAGTTAATATATTTATATATATTATTATATATAGTATATATATATAATATAATATTAATATATAATATAATTTAAATATATATATATATATATATATATTAATATACTTGATAAATATATAATATATAATTATATATATATAATATATTAATATAGTATATATATATATATATATTACAGTATATAATAATATATATATATTATATATATTAAATATATTAAATAAAAAAATTTTATATTTAAATTTTTAGCAAGTGAGATTTTTATACACAATTTAATAATTTATTATAAATATATTATATATAATATATATATTATAATATATTAATATATATATATATATATATATATAATATATTAATATATATATATATTATATTATATTATATATATATATAATAATAATAAATAATATAATATAATTAATATATATTATTAATATATTATTATATATATATATATATATATATATAATATATTATATTATTTCATACTATAGGTATGAATATATATAGTATGGTATTGTAGATTGACTAAACTTAAGTATTTATAATAATAAATATAAATAATATATATATTACTATATATATATCTAATTTATGTAGCAAG
>JABUQX010059545.1:10000-12500 GCA_015478945.1 Trachelipus rathkii | reverse complement strand
ATATAAATATAATATATATAATATATATATATAATATATATATATATAAATAAAATATATATATAATATATAAATAAATTATATATAGATAATATATATATGTTAATATATACTATATATAATAATATATATATATATATATATATATATATAGATATTAATATATATATATATATATAATATATAATATATTTATATATTATATATATATATATATATATATATATATATATATATATATATATATAATATATATATATATTATATATATAATATATAAATATATTATTATATTATATATATATATATATATATATATATAAAATATATATATATATATATAATATAATATATATATAATATATATAAGTATATGTATATATATATACATATATAATATATATAATATATATATATATACTATATATATATATAAGATATATAATTATATATATATATATAATATATATATAATATATATATATATATTAGATGTGGCGTAAAAGTGAAATTTAAAATAATGTTTGAAAAAATATTTATACTGAGAGGTAAAAAAGTGTTTCAAAATTACTTGTAATAAAAAATTTGATTTGAATTACCCGCGTATGCTTAGAATGAAATTAGTTATTATCAACATGGACAAAGAAATACTTATTTATAGTCGAAGATATTTTTTCAAAAGCTGTAATGGAAGTTACAATTCACCAGAGATGGAATTACAAATTTTCATAATCGTTACGTTCCGGCAAAGGAGAATAAATGTGAAATTGACCCGTCATGTCATCAACAACAAGTTCCCATATTTGTTTCATTTATTCATCAGTCGCACCTCGGCTCCCCATTTATGAGGTTGGGGTGTTTTTTTTTATTATTAAAAGTTCACACCTCACGGGCATAGCCCTATTCTACTGGAAATATAATAGTTAAGAAGAAGATCATGGACCTAAGTCGAAGAGAAAGCCTTCTTCAACGAACTTAAATTCGGTACTCTTAAGTGCGAACCTTCACGGTAAAAATTCCACCCCTGAAACTTAACCCACCGTGACAGTCACCCACTGTGACAACTCGTCAATGTTGGGGTTCATCCCCTTGGCCAGACCCACAACCCTGCACTCTCACAAAATCCCGCCATTCATTCCTATAATAAACCACTCTTTCTCGCTTGTGCCAAGGTCATATTCATTTTCTTCAGACACTCTTTAACTGGCTCAGTCCATTCTTTCTATTCTATAATTCAGTCTCTCGATCAAGAAATCATCTCTTATACACCCTCTTAATTAACTACCACCACCCATCATTCCAAATGACCAAACCCACTTTAATATACTTTCATGTATTCTCTCATCACTCCATTTCGCCACACCACACAGACTCTTCTAATTTGTTCATTCATCCTTTTATCAAATTCTTCTCACACCTAACGCACTCCCCTGAGATTATCATTTGAACCAAAACTGAACCTTTGATCTTTACCTCTTATTTCACACTATAGTTTCATACTATACATTAAACCGGTAAAACCAATAATCCTCATGCAAAATCCTAGCACTCCCAAGACTTAGTCATCTTGCATTCACTAAAGACTTAAGTGCATCAGCCGCCTTCATACCACTCACAACTGTATCTATCTATATATCTATCCATCTATCTCGTCCAACATATATATGTATATTATATATATATATATATATATTATATATATATATATATATATAATAATTATATATATATATATATATAAATATATTAAATATATATATATATATATATATATTTTGTTAAACATAATATATATATATATATATATATATATATAATATACTATATATATACATGTATTATATATATAATATATACCATTATATATATATATTAATATATATATATATTATTAAGAAGATGGCGGTAGTGTGAGGAGAGTCCGAAATGTGAAATCATGCTGGATAATATAAAAAGAACAAGTATCTGAGTTTTGAATATTTGGCTAATATATATATAATATAATATTATAATATATATATACTATATATATATATATATATATATATATATATATATATATATATATATATATATATATATATATATATATATATAGCCAAAATATTAAAACTCAGATACTTGTTCCATTTTTATATTATCCAGCATGATTTCACATTTCGGACTCTCCTCAACTACCATCATCTATCTTCAAACTTTGCTCAGATTACATCACACAAAAACCAATCGGTCTGTATGCAACAACCAAGTACCCTCCACTCTCCACCCTTTTTCAACAGTCTAACAACTTCCCTGCCAACTCTACCATAAATTCTTTTATCACCCTATCTATATATAAATTAATAGCCATGAAGGCATAAACATATCCATACATCACTTACTATAGTTATTAACCATTCGCCCCTCCTCTCTATTATTTTTACACATGCTTCACTATCAACATACATACTCTTAACTCCATTCAGAAGCCTACCACCAACACCTTATATCATTAACACAT
>JABUQX010059544.1:25000-34903 GCA_015478945.1 Trachelipus rathkii | reverse complement strand
TAGCGTTGAAGCAACGCAATGCCCCCCAATCGGCGCGATCAAAAACTGCCAGAAAAACCGCATAGGGGCAAGATGGAGATGTTGGAGAGAAAGTATTAAAATTAAGTGATATTAAGGTTGTGGTCAGACACCGTTTTACCGGGATATAGGAGCTAAGGTGGGTATTTATAGAGAGAGGACTAGTGTCGTGAAACATAGGTCAAGTGTGTTCAAGAATTGGTTGAGACAATCCGGAATGTGTGTGTGGGTTCTTTAATCAGGTGCTCCAGATCGTTGAAAATACTGAATGATTTTCGGCTTCCTCCCAAACGAGAGCGTACGAGAGGAAACCCAACAGTCAGTTTGGTGTACATATTGAAAATCCTCTAAATAGAAGCCTCAGTATTTGGCATGGAGAAGAAACATCAGTATTTAAAAAAATCGTAAGGTAATCAAAAAGATGCATGTAAATCTGTTTCATTAGAGAAAAGTGACAGAAACATAAGAATATTGTAGAGAAGGAAGAAAGATTTTAAGCCACAGAACATCCAAAGTTAGGAGATTTCGAGATTCTTGACGAGACGTGTTAATAGGAATGTTTTAATATTTACATAGGCACATACTCCACCTTCAAACGGAAAAATATAAAAATAGTTATAGTTGGATATATAAGGAACGAGTTGAAGATTGAAGTCGTTTAAGCCATCTGGTCTCAGGAACAAGAGCCATAACAAATCTTAGGTTTAGGAGTTAAGAGGGTAGATTCCATGGATGCAGAGTTAGAGTGCAAGCCATTGATGTTGGTAAGTCAAAAGAAAGCCTGTGCAATCTGCTATCATACACGCACACGCAATCACACACAAAAAAAAAAAAAAAAAAACAAAAAAACAATAAATAAATAAACAAATAGACAAAAAACCAAAGGAGAAATGAGGAAAATTTATTCTTACGCTAAAACCTAAATTTTAAACGATAAAACCCTATTTACAGCGAATATCTAAAATATGAATATCCAGAAAGTTTAAAAAACACTCACGCACTCACGAAATTGCTTACAAAAAAAAATACTATTGATCAACTAAAAAAGTAGATAATTTGTATAAGTTATAATAATGGCTGTCCCAATAGTAAAATTTACGCTAAAGACCAAGTGGAGAAACGCTAAAAATTAAGTTAAAAAGGAAATCGAGGAAAAAAAAACTAACTTGGTACTAGCTATCTATATCGAAGTAGATTTATTATTGAATCTAAAAGTTTCTCATAATTTTTCACCCAAAGAGTAAGAAGTATCGGCCATTTTAACCGATACGATACCATCAAAAATGGCCGATTCATACCGATACCTATACCGATACGATACTATCGTAACATCCCTGAATAAGGTATATTATAGCTATAAAGAGCATATCATACTAATATTAGATACATAATAGCAGAAAAATTACATATAACTAATGGGAATGAATAATTTAATTAATAATAATAATAATAATAATTTAATAATAATAATTAAATAATAATAATAATAATAATAATAGATACATACATACCTTTATGATATTACCCTTCTTTGTTTTCCTGTAAAAGGTTTTGAGTTTTCGCTCTAAAATACCCATTGTGATAAATGACTGGTAAATCCTCAACAAATGTTATGAACCTAGAAATTAGTATGTCAAACTTAATAAGTATACTGTGTGATACAAGATAATGTTGATTATTTAGACTATTTTTGTTTTTCAATTCCTTGAATTGGACACAAAATTTCAGAACTGAAAAGTAAAAATTGTGGAGAATTTTTTAGTCCAATTTACACGAAGAATGTATTAAAACTTTGAACTTGTGTGGTGTGTGTGTGTGTGTGTGTGGAATCTGTCCTTGTCAGCACTGTAGTGAGAGATTGTGTGGTTGTGGAGCATAGCTAATAAGTGTGTAAATAATTATAAGTAAAACAGAATAAAAAAAACTTCCTAAGCGATAAAAAAAAATTTTATTAGGGTCTCAGTTTAATATAAAAAGGTCATGACCCTTTGCTAATATTTTTTTTTTTGCATTGCCCATTATCGTTAAAACCTAAGTTTCTTTGATAATCCACTCTTTTACTTTTGTGATTAATAAAAATGATTTATTTAATAATAAAATAATTCATGTTCCTTATATTTCAACTTAATATTTTATGTAATTTTAATATATAGTAAGTATTTTCAAAACATTGATTTTAAAAAAATTTATTATATGAGACCATGGACAGATACAAAATTCTAGTACTTTAAATTTAGAGTTCTTAAATTATGATGCAGAAACAATCTTTCTCCAGTTTCTGGTATAATATTTCTTCACTTAATTAGCAAAATAATAGGCAGAAATTCCCATGGAGGACGATGATGATTGAGGAAAAAAATATGCTGATTTTCCCGATGATGATCACGATTCATTATCCCCATCACTACCTTTTAGCAAAATAATAGGCAGAAATTTCCCATGTGGAAAATTGATGATGATGAGAAAAAATATGCTGATTTTCCCGATGATGATCACGATTCATTATCCCATCACTACCTTTTAGCGTCAGGCGGGGTGACCGGGCCCACCTCTTTAGGAGGGGTGATTCGGTGTACTCTAAATAAAATAAAAAATAATAAAAAAATAAAAAATAAAAAATCTTCACTTCATTTTAATAGCCAACGGCGTAGTACTACAAGTTTATTAGATCAATCTTTAATTCTAGAAAGTTTTATATTTTTAAAAAATGTTATAAAATTAGGGTACCAAAATGCCTTTTCAATAGAATTCACTTTTGAAAAATATGAGTTTTTTTAACTTCGTTATATAAAAAGAAAAATTGTGGATGGATTTTAATTATTTTTTCAGTGGATACACTCGAGTTATGTTAGCTTTAAACTGGCAAAGTAAATTTTTGATTCCAAACAGTATTAGCTGGCAAAATCACAGGGCTAACCTTTGGTCTGATTCACCCGCCGTAAAAAATTGATGATGGGTGAAGCGGACCACCATTGTTTTTTCGTATTTTACGTATTATTGACATTTTATTATGTATAATTAATTTAAATATAATAAAAGTACTTATATTAATAAAAATTAAAATAAAAATGACAATTTATATAAAAAATATGAATTCCAAAAAGTGTGTCAAAAATTTTTAGCGGAGAGGGTGAATCGGACCACCTTATTTTTTATTCTTTATTTTTTATGTATGTTATTTATTTAAACATTGTACCGAAGGGGAATTGAGAGAACAGAGAAAAAAAGAAAGAAAAACAAACGGCAGCATCGTACACTAAAATATGTGAATGAGGAATTCCAATTTTGGTGTGAGTGTGTGTTATTTAAGTTGACTTAAGTGTAGTAGAATGAGTGGTGGTTTATAATAAATTAGTAATAAGTAAAAAATGTCAAGAGATTACAGTGTTGTGGATGGTGAAGAAATGTTGTGGAGAGAATAAAAAATGGAAGGGTGCGTCGCATTCACCCCGGGTCTCCGCCTAAAAAAATGGTGGTGGTGACACTTTTTGGAATTCTATTTTTTAGTGAGTGAGTATATGTCAGGTTTGGATTTAATTTTTACTTAAGTGATGAAGTAAGCTATTTATTATGATTGTAAAGTAATTGATACCAGTGGAGATGTAAAAATGTCAGGGTAATACGTTTAAAATACGAAAAAAACCAATGGTGGTCCGCTTGCTGTCGGCGCGCTCGGATCGATCAATTTTTACGGCGGTGGTGAATCAGACCAAGTTAGGCCCTGTGATTTGCCACAATACTGTTTTGGTCAGAAATGTACTTGCCAGTAGAGATCGAGAGTCGGATACTCGAGGTGTATCCACTGAAAAAAAATAATTAAATCCATCCACAATTTTTCAGTTTATAACGAAGTTAAAAACTCATAGTTGTTTTCAAGGAAAAAAAAGGTGAAATTCTATTGAAAGGCCATTTTGTACCCAATTTATAAACATTTTTTTTAAAAATATAAAAACTTTCTAGAATTAAAGATGATCTAAATAAAACTTGTAGTACTACCGCGTGGCTATTAAATGAGTGAAATTTTTATTTTTTATTTTTTTATTATTTTTTATTTTATTTAGAGTACACCGAATCACCCCTCCTAAAGAGGGTGGGCCCGCGTTCACCCCGCCTGCGCTTTAAAAGGTAGTGGTGGGAAATGAATCGTGATCATCAGCGGGAAAATCAGCATATTTTTTCTCAATCATCATCGTCCTCGACATGGGAATTTCTGCCTATTATTTTGCTAAAAGGTAGTGATGGGATAATGAATCGTGATCATCATCGGGAAAATCAGCATATTTTTTCTCAATCATCATCGTCCTCGACATGGGAATTTCTGCCTATTATTTTGCTAATTAAGTGAAGAAATATTATACCAGAAACTGGAGAAAGATTGTTTCTGCATCATAATTTAAGAACTCTAAATTTAAAGTACTAGAATTTTGTATCTGTCCATGGTCTCATATAATAAATTTTTTTAAAATCAATGTTTTGAAAATACTTACTATATATTAAAATTAATAAAATATTAAGTTGAAATATAAGGAACATGAATTATTTTATTATTAAATAAATCATTTTTATTAATCACAAAAGTAAAAGAGTGGATTATCAAAGAAACTTAGGTTTTAACGATAATGGGCAATGCAAAAAAAAAAATATTAGCAAAGGGTCATGACCTTTTTATATTAAACTGAGACCCTAATAAAATTTTTTTTTATCGCTTAGGAAGTTTTTTTTATTCTGTTTTACTTATAATTATTTACACACTTATTAGCTATGCTCCACAACCACACAATCTCTCACTACAGTGCTGACAAGGACAGATTCCACACACACACACACACACACCACACAAGTTCAAAGTTTTAATACATTCTTCGTGTAAATTGGACTAAAAAATTCTCCACAATTTTTACTTTTCAGTTCTGAAATTTTGTGTCCAATTCAAGGAATTGAAAAACAAAAATAGTCTAAATAATCAACATTATCTTGTATCACACAGTATACTTATTAAGTTTGACATACTAATTTCTAGGTTCATAACATTTGTTGAGGATTTACCAGTCATTTATCACAATGGGTATTTTAGAGCGAAAACTCAAAACCTTTTACAGGAAAACAAAGAAGGGTTTATTTATTCATAAAGGATGTACGTGTATCTATTATTATTATTATTATTATTATTATTATTATTATTATTATTATTATTATTATTATTATTAATATTATTCATTACCATTAGTTATAATGATAATTTTCTGCTATTATAGTATCTAATATTAGTATGATATGCTCTTATAGCTATATATATATTAGGGATGTACCGATAGTATCGGTATCGGTATCGGTATCGGTAGTATCGGCCATTTTTGATGGTATCGGTATCGGTTAAAAATGGCCGAATACTTCTTACTCTTTGGGTGAAAAATTATGAGAAACTTTTAATTCAATAATAAATCTACTTCGATATAGATAGCTAGTACAAGTTATGTTTTTTTTTCCTCGATTTCCTTTGTTAAACCTAGATTTTTTAGCGTTTCTCCAACTTGGTCTTTAGCGCTTAAAATTTACCTATTTGGACAGCCATTATTATAACTTATACAGATTTATCTACTTTTTTAGTGTGATCAAGAAGTAAAATTAATTTTTTTTTTTTGTTAGCAATTTTCGTGAGAGCATGTGAGTGTTTTTAAACTTTCTGGATTATTATTATTTTATTTGCTGTAAATAGGTTTTATCGTTTTAAAAATTTAGGTTTAGCGTAAGAAGAAAGTTTCGCCTCATGGCTCCTTTGTTTTTGTCTATTTGTTTGTCTGTTTTTTTTTTTTTTTTTTTTTTTTTTTGTGTGTGATTTGCGTGTGCGTGTATGATAGGAGATTTGCACAGGCGTGGCTTTCTTTTGACTTTACAAACATCAATGGCTTGCACTCTAACTCGGCATCCATGGAATACTACCTCTCTAATTCTAAACCTAATTTTATGCTCTTGGCTGAGACCCAGATGGCTAAGAAATCATCCTTCAACTCGTTTATATATTCCAACTATAACTTATTTTATGATTTCCGTTGAAGGTGGAGTATTGCCTATGTAAATATAAACATTCCTATAACACGTCTCAAGAATCTCGAATCTCTAACTTTGATGTTCTGTGGCTTAAAAGCTTTCTTCCTTCTACTAACAATATTCTTAGCTTCTGCTACTGTCTCCTAACAGAACAGATTTTCATGCCTTTTTTGCTTTTCCCTTACTACTTCTCACGAGACTGGTTATATCTTCTCATCAAATACTGAGCGTCTTCTATTTAGGAGGATTTCCAATGTACACAAAACTGGGAATTGTGGGGTCCTCTCGTACTGTTTAGTTGGGAGGAAGCCGAATCATTCAGTATTTTCACGATCGGGAGCAACTGATTAAATAACCTACACAAATTCCGGATCGTCCCAACCAATTCTTGAAACACTGACCTATGTTTCACACTAGTCCTTCTCTCTATAAATACACACTTGCGCTCCTATCGGTAATCTGACCACAACCTTTATATCTCTTAATTTTAAATACTTTCTCTCCAACATCTCCATCTTGCCCTATGCGGTTTTTCTGGCACTTTGATTCGGGCCGATTGGGGCATTGCGTTGCTTTCTACGCTAACTTAAAATTGAAGTGACTCCTTTGACTCTTAAGACGCTTAGATTCTGCCATTAAAGTGGGAACTGTAATTGTTAATGGATGAGCAGGTTCCATTCCTTCTGCGACTAAATCTTTTTCTCCTCAAAATCCATTTCGTTCGATTCGTGCTTGATTTCCCCGCCATTCAGGCTAGAGGACAGATGCTTATCGGGTGCTGGAAAATTTCTCGTTCTCCCTATCACTCTTGCCAATTTTCCTTTCAGCTAGAAATCGTTGGCAGGGTACTCTTCGCGAGCAAAGTGGACTTTTCATTAAAACTTGGCCTTTCCTATTTCCTCTTAGATTCAACCCTGAGAACGATTCTGGTGTTTTCTCTTCCTTCTCCTTTCCTTCTCAGGTGGTCCTATGCCTTTACCTGTGTTTACATTTGATCGGGTGCATTGGGCTCCTGAAATCTTTGAACGTTAGTAAGGCGGGTGGCCCGGAGGGCATTTTCCTCTCCGAGTTTTGTGAGGAAGTGTGCTTCCGTGGTGACCCCACCCCTCGTTCAACTATATTCTCTATGGCTCAATACTAGCACTTTCCCTCAGTGTTGGAAGCGCGCATATGTCCAAACTATTCCGAAAAAATGATGCTGCTCTGATCCTTCTAACTATCGCCCTATAGCTCTCAACTTGGTATTCTTTCTAAGATCTTTTGAAACCCTTCTCAACTCTCCATTTCTTAGATCACTGGAATCTCTTTCCCTTCTTTCTGATTTACCAGTACGGCTTTCGGTGCTCGAGATCTACTGGCGATATACTTTCTATTTAACAGATTTATGGTTTTCGCCCTTAGAACTACGGGAAGACTTGCGTGGTGGCGCTTTGACATATCCAAAGGCATTTGACCGGGTATGCACGCCACTGCTCTCCAAGCTCCCCTCCTTTGGGTTCCTTCTTCTCTTTGCTTACTTATGGTCTAGCTTTCTTTCAAATCGCTCAATGTTGGCTGTTGTTGATGGGGCGACTTCGTCTTTTTCTGTCAATAGTTGTGTTCCTCAGGTCTGTTTTATCTCCTACTTTATTCATGACTTTTCACAAATGATCTTCTCACCTGCTTATCTAACTCTATCCACCCATATGTGATGACTGTGACCCTTCATTCTTCAACTCAAATCAAATCTGTTCCCTCTTTACTTCTAGAATTACCTCTTGTCTTAATCTTCCATTCTATTCTCACTGATCTGGATAGAATTTCAGGGGTGGGGTCGTCTCAACCTTGTGAATTAATTCTTTAGAAACCAAAACTTCTACAAATCTCTCTCTCTAAGACACGTAACTTTCTATCTCTTGATGCGGTCTCTCGGCCTCTCCTGTTGACCAATATAAACACCTTGGAGCTTGACTAAACAAAAAAAAAGTGTGAAAACCTCAAATCACAGGTGGTTGCTAGGGGAGCGGCCTCAAAAAAACTGGGAGTTCAGTTTAGAGTGCGAGACTTTTTTCCTCTTCTCAGTTACTCCACCTATAACAAGGTCTCATCCGCCCTTGTATGGAAGATACTGCTCTCATATTGTGGGGGAGGGGCTCTGGTTTAATCCGGCTTTGGATAGGGTCAAAGTCAAAAGCAGGGGGGATTTTGCCAAAAAAATGCGGTTTTTTCGAAAAAACCCACGGACCCAGGGTTTTTTTCGGGTTTTTTCAGAAAAAAGACGAAAAAAACCAGGATTTTGGGTTTTTTCAGGGTTTTTCAGCGATTTTTTTGCACAGATTTGGGAAAAAATGGGTAACTCATTGACTAGTTATATATATATAATATAGATATATATAGATATAATATATATATATTATTATATATATATATATATATATATATATATATATATATATATATAATATATATATATATATTAATATATATATATATATTATATATATATATATATATATATATATAATATATTATTTTCAGTTACTCTTTATGTTTATACAATATATTATAAATATATAATCTAAAAAAAAATTAAAATTTTTTTTTAAAAAATGCCAATGTTATCCGGAAGTTATCCGGAAATTTAACTGCCTACAAAGCAATGTAAAGAAACGAATGGAGGATGCTTTAGAACCATTCTTTTATGTAGCCAACCTTCTGGATCCTAACATAATGGGTATGTAATGAAATTTAAGCTAAAATACATTTATAATAAACCTATAGATAACCAGTGTTTTTGAGATATCGGATTGAAAAAAAATGATATTTTGCTGTTAATGAAAATACATATATATTATATATATAGATTAATATATATATATATATATATATATATATATATATAGCTAATATATATAAATATATATATATATATATATATAATCATATTTTCGCTTTATAGGATCTGAATTATCCAGTCAGCAGCAAGATGAAGCTGAATCCTGGTTGAAGTTATACAACCATGAATATTTCGCACCTTTCATGGCATTTGCTATTAAAGATAACAGTTTTTTTTCCATCCTCTATGTTCGATGAAACTTTATTAAGACATATAATCTTGTCCTTACAAAATGCGTGGAAAATTATGGAAAAACGAACATAAAAAAACAATCTCTTGCCAAAAGGTTCTGTAAATTCTGCTCAGATCGTTTTAAGCTGTCCACCAAGTTCTGCCTCTATTGAAAGGTTGTTCTCGACAATTGGCCATATCTGGTCTAAGCTAGAAAAACAGGCTTGGTGTACAAAAGGCCAGAAAACTTGTAAAATATATAAATTTAAAAATAAATGAAAGGATGATTCCAAATGAAACACCAAAATAAATAATTTGTTTGGGGGAATTAAAATTTTTTTGAATGAATTAAAATTTAAAGGAAAAAGTATATGGTTTTAATTTCCAATCTAACTCTTTAAAAAAAAAAAAAAAACATTTTCTTATTTCTATTAATTTTTTTTTTGAAAAACCCAAATTTGGTTTTTTCAGGGTTTTTTTTTGTCCTTCAAAATGGTAGGAAATTTTGGAAAAACGTACATCAAAAAACAATCTCTTGCCAAAAGGATTTTTCTGCAAATTCTGCTCAGATCTTTTAAGCTGTCCACCAAGTTCTGCCTCTATTGAAAGGGTGTGTTCTCGACATTTGGCCATATCTGGTTTAAGCTAAGAAACAGGCTTGGTATACAAAAGGCCAGCAAGCTTGTCAAAATATATAAATTTCTTAATAAATGAAGGTAATTCCAAATGAAACACCAAAATAAATAATTTCGTTAGGGAATTAAAATTTTTTTTGAATGAATTAAAAATTT
>JABUQX010059544.1:0-15000 GCA_015478945.1 Trachelipus rathkii | reverse complement strand
TGATTAGTAGTTTGAGTGTGGTGAATTATTAGAGTATGTATGTATTACTTATTGAGTGTATATGTGTCATTGATTAGTTTTATTAGATATTATTATTATTATTATTGATTATTTAGTAGTAGTAGTAGTGAGTAGTATAGTAGTAGTAGTAGTAGTAATATATTAATATTAATTAATTATTATTAATATTATTCTTGGTTTTTGAAAATTTATTAATTTATTCTGATTTATTTATTCTGAATTTTGATTTTATATTTCAATGTGTTATTTATTTTCATTCTTAATTTTTTATATATATAATGTTAATTTTAATGTTGGTTTATTTGTTTTTTTTCTTTATCAAATTGTTATTCTGAGTCATTATTAATATTTATAGAGCTGATTGATGACTTAGGTATGAGTACGGAAACGTTTTTATTAAAAATGTTAGACAATATCGTGTCTGCCTGTTGGGTTTTTCAGTTAGTAGAACCAGAGAGAGATGTGATAGGGAAGAAATAGCAAATTACTTGGAGAGATTAAAAAAGTAAGTAAGATATAGGAGAGTGAGGAGAGTGATATATATAGTGAAGATAATAGAGATATGTAGTAGATGAGAGATATAGATGAAGAGATAGAGAGTAATAGGAAATAGAATGAATTAGAAGTAAGTAGTAGAGAAATAGAAAGATCATAGTATGTAATATAGTAATATATAATGATATAGTATAGTAAATATAATATAATATAGAATATTAGTATAGAGAATATGATAAGTAGAGGTGAGTGTGTATGTGTGTGCTTGCGTCTGTGAGTATGCATATATGTATAGAGAGGACGCCTTTCAAATAAAAATCAATCTCCTGCCTTGGACAAGCTGTCAGTGAAACAATCTCTAACTAATAAAATAGAAGAGAATATATGACAAGAAAGCGAGCTATAGCTGAAACAAGCGACCGATCCTCAAAACGGAGGATAAATCGACTTTCTTTCATGTAAGAAGAGAGAGATATTAGAGAAAGTTATTAAGGTTGAAATAAATTCGTGGAATAATACTATTGAGAAGGTATTGGTAGGGGAGAGACGAGTGAATTGACGGCATTCAAAGTAGAGAAGCAGGAGGGTATTGTGGGTAGCATTCATAAAGAGATTGTTTCAAACTTTCGAACTTCCGTCGCCTTGATAATAAAATAGATCATCCACATCCGAAAAATTTTCAATCCCTATCTCGTCCGCATTCAAATATTCAAAAGGAACATATTTAAACATCCGTGCCGAAACCGACACGCCGAATCACGACGTGAGAGATTTTATCAAGGACGTGATGTGCGATTTGCAAGGATATGAATATAGAGATGTACAAGAGAGAGTAAGAGTAAGGAGATAGAGATAGATAAAAGTAGATGAGAGAGATGAAGAGTGAGAGTAGAGTGAGTGAAGTGTAGATAAATTATATATATAGTAAATATACACGAGAATATAGTATACTATAGTAAATATATGAATATATATAGTATATATATAGTAGTGAAGTAAGTAATATGAGATATATATATAGTGAGATATATAGTATATATATATGTATATAGTATAATTATATATATGGCGTCCAAACTTCGAGGGACACGACGGATAGATATAGAATATATATATATATTATATATTTAGCGAGGAGAGAGTGAATAAAGGAGAGATGAGAGAGAGATGATAGGAGGATGATGATAGAGAGATAGATATGAGAGATGATAGAGAGATATAGTAAGTGAAGATATAGATAGATCGTAAGATGAAGAGAGAGATTGAGAGAGAGAGGTAGAGAGATATAGAGAGATAGATATATATAATATGATAAGTGAATGATAGAGCTGAAAGAGAGATGAAAGTGAGATAGAGGAGAGGAGAGAGTAATGAGATATGATAGGATTTAGATAGAGTGGAGATGTATATATGATAGGAGATAAGAGATAGAGATAGGATATATAATATTTAGCAGAGAGAGATCCATTTTACTTATTGCTAATGATTTCACTCTATATTGATATCACACATTTTCCAGATTACAGTATATGACACGCTACTTATCAACATTTTATATTGGAGATACTCTATTAAAGTTAATTTTGTTTGGCTCTCTATGTAATTCGTACCGCATTGACAATTACAATTTCGGTTTTGCGATATTATGGTATGTCAAGTAACATAATAAGTGACAAGAGTGGTATAATTGTTATTAATTTATCTAATTATTAAAAGTGATATATTCACATTAAATTATTTATATGTACTATATAGCTCGGTAGAGCAAAAATAAAAAATTATATTGAGCCTGTATGCAATTCTTTAACTCTTTATTCACTGAGTAATATCAATAAGTATAATGTATAGCATAGATTTTCTACTCAAACTTTATGAAAAGGTTATATATATATAGTTATTTATAAATATCAAGGACTCAAAGATAGTTTATGATTATTTTATATATAATTATTTACTTAATAAATGTTTCATGTAATTACTAGATTAAAAATTAATATATAATAAAAAAAAATAGAAACAATATTTAATTAAAATTTACTATTATTAATATAGTAAAATAAACATAATTATTTATTGTAGCAATATATCACGTTGTGATCACAATCTGTAAATAGAAAATGTATTTTTATTATACAATCAATGGGAATTTATTATTTAAGTAGCTCACAAAAAACAGGGAGTTATAGTCTCCGGCTGTGTGAGAGACTAATTAAATCATAAGTATTCATTGGTGATATTTTAACTTTATCCTATAATATATTATATATATTAATTATATAATATATATATTATATATAGGAAATTATAATATATATTTAATATATATATATATATATAAATATATATATTATAATAAATATATATTATATATATTAGATATTATATATATATATATTAATTATATTTATAATTAATATATATATATATATATTATATATATAATATTATAATATTATATATATATCTTATATATTAATTATATATAATATATATATTATATATATTATTTATTAATATTATTGTTACTATACTTTTATATTAAATATATATATATATATATATATTATATTATATATATATAATATATAGTAGGTATATATTATATATATAGTATTATTATTAAATATTATATATATATTATTATTATTATATATATATTATATTTAATTTACTATATACGGTGGTGCAACTATATTATAAATATATATATATAGAATATATAATTTATATATATTAATATATTATATTTATATTAATATATTAATATATATATTTATATTTATTTATATATATATATATATATATATTTTAATATTATTAATATATATTATCATTATATATATTAATATGTTATATATATATATAAGTTATTATATATATATATATATATATTATATGTATATTATATTTCCAATCAGTGCATAAAGATATTCAGAAAGATTTAAGCACCAATCACATATTATTGGTATATATAAGCCCTAAATATATATTAAATCTTTAAATTATTCAATATAATTGAAGGTAATTGATAAGCGGTTAATTTAAGTATAGAATCTTATATAATAATAAACTACTCTATTTGAAATTTTGTCTGAGGCTTCTGTAGATCAACCGAAGGAAGATACAAGACACCACACATACACTTTGATTATTAAATTTTAACATACAAATATTACAATAAATAAAAATAAATTACATTACATAATAAAATACAAATTTTTATTTCAATTCAAATATTCCTGGTATATGGTGAATTTTCAACATATTTTATATTTACCAACATTTTTCCTTTTTTATAATAATAAAATATTATAAATAACCTACCTATATTACCCGCTTATTAAACCACTACTCACAAATGTTAATCAAATACAATTAATTAGTTATATTATCGATTACCCACAACACTATAAACTAAATACTATTAATACATCCAGTTATATGTATAATCAACCTCTCTCAGTATTATAATATACCCAATATATGACTAATAATAAAATTTAATCTACATACATATATAGTTATTATTTATTAACTTACAAATATAAAAATATATAATTATATGTATCTATGGAATTTAAAAATTGAATTATTAATTAAAATTTAAATATATCCACCCATTTGTCATCATATTAAATAGTTGAGTACACAAATTATTATAGTACCCTCCCGTAAACTTTATTTGTATTATCTATTCTATTGATCTCTTGGCCTGGATGATTCCAGTTGCACAATAAATGTTCAGCTTGCTACTTTTTTGTTATTATTATATACTACACTTGTGGTCTTTCTAATTTTACTGACACTATATATGTTATATATAAAAAACTTTTAATAAAAAATTATTTTACAGTCTTTCCCTTTTGGTTACTTGTATTTTCGCGGCTGTGTCGTCTCTCCTCTTTCCTCATATATTAATGGAATGTATGATCTACCTTTTCTCCTTTCAATTTCTCTTATGTTTTATTTTTGAAAAATGCTAAGCCATTTTCATAAATTTTGATATTTTTCATCAGTGAGTTTAATTTTTAATTTATGAAGTCCACTTTGCATTGACAATTACTTATACTTTTAATGGTTCACAGTCGAATTTTAAGTGCACCGCACCGTTGACGTAAAGTATAGTTATAGGTCCCATATATATATATATATATATAGTTAGTACCAGATAATTTCCTTCTTCATAATAACCTAGTCAAAAATTAAATAGTCTCAGAAAAAAATCCTACCATAGTATGTAATGATCACATGGGAAAAAAATAAATAAATAAAAAAATATAGTAGGCAGTATTATTGTTTACTCAGTTATTTTTTTCTCATAAATAACATATCTATCACTTTTTCATTATAATTCCAAATGAGGTAACGACAATATAAATCCTTCACTATCATTTATTCAATTATCACTTAATACTTATTACTCTCATGCACTTATATAGAAGGGATATATTACCTCATACACAATAACTATAGAATATAGAGTTCCACTAGATAAACCATATCAACACTCTTCTATACATAATCCAATTCTATACATATTATACTTATTATAACTAAGTAGTCCACTCTCTATATATTTAATACTATGTATAACATATTTAAAAAAAAATAATATATATCTTTTATGGTATTTAAACCATAAATGGAAAGAAAATTAACTTTAGTGGTACCCACATACCCAGAATTTCTTCTTCAAAAAAGGAAAAAAAAATAGCCCAGGAAATAAAATTCACTCAGAATAGTAAATTATGAAATGGAACCCCAGAAAAAACTCGCGAATATTACGACCTCCAACCCTATATATAAGAAATAAATTAGCTTAATAATTACAATATCGAAAAAATAGACATCGCATTTTTCTTACAAGATCTCGATTCCGACAAATAGTAAAATATATAAGAGAATAGGATGAGCGTGTTCAATAGGTGGATACAAATTTACTAGTAACTATTCGTTCTATATTATAACCTAGTATTACTCATAAACTATATAGGGTAATTCATGAGATTGGATAAAATACATCTGATATTAACTACTCTCAACTTTAATCTATACCAGGAATTATCTCCTAGTATTCGTCTCTGGCAATACACGTCTCATACTTTCTTTTATCAATGCATTTCGCAGTAGACACGTCACTCCTCTCTGAGATCATATCAATATGTAGACGTCCATTAACTCTCACCTTATACCTACTATACTCACCACATAATTTCTCTCTCAGAGTTCCTGCTTTCTGGCTATTGATAAGTGAATAATAAAAGTGGAATACAATAAATAGGTGATACGTTCTGTATTTGATAAAAAAAAATTACAGAAATATTCCTTTCCCCCTCCACCAGAGATGTATTGCTTGAGCTCTGGCCCATATATAGAAGGAAATCATTTTAGGTTATTTTGTAGATGACTCTTTATTGTACTTTTGCTGTGAATTGTTATATTAGCATAATCCTACTTATGGGTATTTTTACTTATCACTTACTTCATTTAGTATATATATACTATACCATATATGATCTATAGACTTATTCTTTCAGTATCGGGTTGCCATTTCGGCTCTATGTGATGGAATAAGGTGATAATATTTTATATCCACTTTCTACATTAAGAAAAAACATTTTAACTTTTAAGAAAGAATTAGTAGAAAAGTTTCTCCATAATTCTATATATTTACTTCAGGTTTCTGTATATATTATATATATAATTTATATACTCCACCTATTTTATTCTTGCTTTTCATCATAACAACTTCTCGCTTGATATATCATTATCTATAACTTTGTTCATTTTATATGCTCTCGATGCTCTTTCACAACTTATCCAAATTTTTCACTTACACATATTGAGAGTATTATAATATACCCTTTTCTTAAATCGACTAAATATACGCGAATCTGCCTCGTTCATCTACTTGATCTCCGTAATTCAATATTTGGCCAATCTAGTAGACGTAAGCATATTACTTTCGTCTTGAAACTCTTTTAGAGAATACTCTCAAAGCAGCTCTCATTTGTAATCAATGTCACGCTTATTTCATGTTTAAAATAACACAATCATTTCTTCACATTCGCTCCGCATCTTAAGGCCATTAAATACAAAAAGAAATTGTTTAGAGAATTGAACAGGATTCATAAGCCACTATTAAATGCTGTAAAAAAATAGGATGACGTTTATTATTGAGTTATCTAATCTATTCATTATTCACTTAATTAATAATTATAGATTGGAAAAAGTTGTGTTATTATTATTATTATTATTTTATTATTATTGATTATTTGTCGCAGGTATGTGTAGTTATTTAACTTATTATTCTAGTGCCTATATTCTATTATGACTGACTTTCTTATGTGTAATGACAATCTCAATATATAAATGTTATTGTAATTAATTATTATTATTAATTAAATTAAATAATTAATTATTATTATTAGTATTATATTTATTATTAATTTTATTTAATATTATTTATAATTCATTATTTATTATTTATATATTTTTATTAATTAATTATTATTATTATTTAATTATAATTATTATTATTAATTATATTAGTTAATTATTAAGTAGTTAAGTTAAGTAGTAGTAGTATTAGTTAAGTAGTAAGTTATTATTATAGTAGTGTAAGTAGTAATAAAGTTAGTGTATAGATAGTGTAGATAGATAGTGGTAGTAGCTAATTAATAATAAATGAGATGTAGTTTATAAGTAGTATATTATATATGATAATGTATATAAGTTTAATATGTTATTAAGTACAAGTTTAAGTAGTGTTTGAAAGAACAGTTAATACAAGCATGTAAATTAGATATAATGTATTCATTTATTGAATAGGTTGCAAAAAACTGAAGTGCTGAATTTAATGCGCCATGATGTATACTAGTAAATAGTTGGTTTCATTTTTTTCTGCCACGCACTGCTAGTATATTTCAATGTAAACTTCTCTTGTGAAAAATGATTATCCTCCCCTTAATGTATTGTCTTTTCATTACTCTTATTACCTGTTTTTTATTCTCGATACTTTTCTCTCTTTCTCTTTACCTTAACTTTTCTCGTTTACCTTTCTCTTACTCTTTATTTACTTAAATCTCTCTCTCCCCTCCCCTCTCACTTCAAACAGCGAGTGAATTTGTGTTATTTGTGCCTCCATAATATGATCTATCTCGCTAGTATAATTCCTTATATGATAACTTACGATTTATCCTCAGTGCATTAAAATGAAAACCAATATGATCAGCCTCCATTTTATTTCTCACTCTATTTCATAAAATAAAAACACAAAATTGTATACTCAGACTCACCATTTTGAATTTTGATTTATCTCATACATATTAATATATTTATACCTATTAAACATAAGAATCTCACCAAGAATATATTGAATCTTATACTTAATGAAGCTCATATAAGATGTTACTGTATTAATTATTTCTTTCACTGTTATTAATTATTAATATATAGGTAGTACCGTAACCTCGATAAACCTTACATAAAACAATAAATTTTTTCATATATTGATTATCTAATATTTTAAAATTATTTCTCACTTATATATCAATTAAAACAGAAAACAAAGAAAATGCATTTACTGAAAACCATATAGAGAATATATATATATGTAATAATATATATTATAATTAATATTATAATTAGATATATATATATTAATATTTATATATTATATATATATATATATACTACGTAGAGAGAGATATATATGTAATTTACTTTAGACGCAAAGAGAGAGAGAGGCTAACATTGTATCAAATACCCTGATGTGAACATTACTCTCATGATAAATATTGATAAAAAAAAATGCCAAAAAATCCAAATCAAGAAAACAAAACTAAATAAAAAATAAAAAAATCCTCAACCATACCATAAATACATGGCATATGAACATTTACCTACAGGGGGAGGGACTGCAACTTGAGTAATTGTTAATAAAAATAATATCAATAATTTTTTCAAAGGTAATTTTCACTACTCACTCAGTTTGAGTTTCACATTTAGCAAATTAATAGCTAGTTCATGAATTTGTAAATATGATATATGTAAGAATGAGATATACATGAAGTATGGAAGCTGTCAGAGTGATTAAATAGGAGACTCTCATGTGAAGATAGAGATTGAAGATAGAATTAACCCGAGAATTACATTGCAGCCAGTTTGTACGCCTAAAGAAAGTGTAGAGGAGTGAGAAAGAATAGTGATTGAGTCAGTTTACAAACTATATTGCATTTTTCTAATAGTATCAGTCATGTATTCTTGTATTCTGATATAGCTTCAGAAATAAGACCAATGATATTTTGGTATTCCCATATTGATTTTTAATAAGAAGATCAGACTTTGAGGGAGGACCGGTTGCTGGCCACCGTTTTCCCTTATAACATAAATCTTATATTTAGTGAGTTCATATACTCTATTCTTCTAAATGAAAAAATACTTTAAATTAGATTGGTGGTGCGTAATTTGATAAAAGACAACTTAATTTCATTATAATTAATAATATGAAAACGATATAATTACATCCAATCGATGTTTTAATTATATAAAAAAGAGCTATAATGTATTTGTATACCTCATACCTAGTTTTCCAATTCGACTATATAATAAATATGAATATGGTAAAAAAAAAAAATTTTTCTAGGCATTATAAACATTATAGTTAGAGAACCGGAGTATTTTATTTTTTTTAAGATATAATAAAAAAGAAAATATTAATAATTAAAACCGGCAATACAGTGTAAACAAAAAAAAAAAAAAAAAGGAATAAAGAAAATTGTACGAGGCCTAAGAAAAACACGATTATAAAAATAAAATATTTTTTTGCTTACTATCTCTCATACTTCTCTACTTCTCTATAATATATATATTATTATAATATATTTATATATTTATATATAATATATTAATATAGTATATATATATTAATTATATTTATATATATAATATTTATTATATATATATATATCATATACTCATTAGGTATATAATGACCATTGTTCTATTATATCTGCCTTACCACCTCCATTTTAACATTTAATCGATTATAATAGTATATTGAATACTATTCCTAATATCAAGTAAAAATGCAGAGTAAAATTGAAACTATTGTAGTAAAGCAACTTTACACATAATTATTAAATAATTATAAAAAAAATAAGTGAGTTTTAAATTTTGACATTGCTGAGCATAAAACATAACCTTTACTTAATGTATGTGAAATCTATGTAAATAAATATCATATAATAAATACTTAATATATTTTTATGAATAACACTGTAGTGATTATATATATATAAATGTAGTCAAAGAAGTTAGTAAGTATTCGTGAGAAGCAACGTGCCAGTGAGTATAGAATATAAATCAAGGGAAGTTAATTTGTTTTACGAAGGTGCGAGAATTACAGTATGGAATAGGTCACTCTCGAACTGGTTTCACTCCAAGTGACATATTTAATCAAAAATTATGTCTCGTCAGTTCTAGAGATACAAATAAGATATAGCTAACTCCTTTTCGCCTATCATCAAGAATAATAATAGAGTACATAATAAATAAGCTAATATATATAAAATAATTAATACTACTCGAATCATATAATAATTAATCAGAATACATGATATTAATAATAGATGAATATATAGATAGCGAATAATAATATGTAGATATTAAGAGTAATAAGCTCATAATATGAAGCTATTACTTTATATAGATTTAATAAATTTTTACATTGTAATAATAATAATATAATAATAATAATATATAATTAATAGAGAATCCCTGATATATACACTATAATAATATTAATTAATAAAAGTGGATAAAATAATCAATCAGATTTAATATAAATAAATAGGATGAGATTATTTTTAATTAATATAAAAAATTAAAACAATCTATTAATGATTTAAATATATTAAAATTCTTATATTCCTATCAATTTTATTTTATATATATTACATACAATATATTAATTAAGTAATATAAATAATAAAAAAACATATAATTAATAATTAACATAATAATATTATCAATATAATAAATTATTATTTTTTATAATATAATGGAGACCTAATATTGAGTCATTTAAATAAATAGAGGCTGTGAAATGCAGAGATATAGAAGCATATTCATCAGGCACTGAGGTGAAAGAAGGTTCCCTCAGAGCTCTAAGTAGGCCAGACTATCGAGGTATAATGCATGTACGAGTGACGATCATCTTAGAAGGGACGCTCTGGATCGGTTTTCTCAACACTACTATGCCAACGTCTCTCGGTGGGAATGCGAAATCTTTTGAGTGACTCCAGGGCACCTCTAAGATGTTCTGTGGAGATAGGATGTGCGAGCAACACATGAAGCATATGTAGTGAAGATATCTGACATTATGGTCTCACTACGATTTGTGTGAACTCTCTAGAGAAGTGAGTATAAAAGATACCAAGTGAGTCTCTCACTTCTCACAAGAACTCTTGATGTGAGGTGAAAGTCGTCGGTATGACTGCCACACGAGCACAACTCTGACTTGTAAGAAGGGGAATAACATGAGTCTTAGAAGTGTACCCTCTATCTCAGAACTAGCGGAATGATGATGGAAAGGTTTCATATATGATATGATGAACAATGGCAATGCTATCATATTAAAGTTCCTATTGCCTCTAGTGACGATAATGTTAAATATATTTATTTATATCTATATATATAAAATATTAAGTATTGTATATAATTATAAATAATGTACTCATAATATATATACATATTAAAATAAGAATAAATTATAAATATATATGAGTCATAGCTAGTTATACCGATATATATATTCTTACTCTACTTCTCTGCTATAAAATGTAATCACTTATTAGAGTGAATTTCTGTATTTTCTATATATAATTTACATTTTTTTTAATATTCTTAATTTTTTATTATTAATAATATAATTATTTATTATAATTTTAATTAATTTAATACGTTAATTAATAAAAATATGAAGATCTCATGGTATACGATTACGAAACATAATAATACTCTCCAGTTGCCCCGCGGATTTTTCTGTATAATCTCTACTCAAATTCTCAATATTTTCACACCATTGCGAGCAGCGAGTTATTCTCAGTGGAATAGGTGAACAAGCATAACTAAGAGCTCTCTCCTACCCTTCTCAAGGAAGAATGTTCGTTCTGATCCTTCAAGTTATAGTTTTAAATTTATACTCATGCTCTAGTGAGTTTAAACGCTAATCTTAACTCAAGTGTTTCACTGTGAAATATAATATAATTTAAAACTCCATATTCATCAAGTTTTCTTTATAACTCAAAGTTAAAATAATACTATTTTTTTCAAACTAGTGAATATAATTCTATTGATAATAGGATTATTGTACCTAATTTATTATTATTATCTTTATTAATATAATATAAAACTTATACATAGAATTAACAGATGTCTAAATAATAACTTGTTAGTATACCGTCGGTAGTCAGGCTATTAAAACTATGAGTAGATTAAAATAAATATAAACGGCTAAGGAATCTAACTGAACCTCTCTATAATGAATGCAATATAATGAGCTAAGTGAATAAGACCTAATATCAATGTAAAAAAATAAAATTTCAATTAATATTTTGATTAGATAATTACAATTATTTGTAACCATTATAATTTTATTAGTATTCCAATACAGTATCTCATATTTGGACTCTAATAGAAACCCCACTAATTATATCCCTTATTTATATTAAACAAGCATAGCTTTATTTAAATAGTATTATTATAAAAATTCATGGATAAAGTGAGAAATTAATAATATAATACTATCATGATAATATATTAATACTAGATATGATATCTATATACTAACTATAATATTATAGTAGTTAACATCATCATAATTTAAATACTAGTGTCTATTAAGATACTTATTAGTTAAGTAATCACTACTTTAGTAAGGTGAATATATATTAATATATAAACAATTCTGGCATCCTCGAGTTAATCAGGTTGTTGCCTATTATTTTAATTACGCTAGTTAGGTTGGATTCTTACAATTTTTTATTATTATAATATTATTCACATAATACTGTATATATGAAGATATTATTTAGTTTAATAGTAAATATTTAATAATAACATTTATTATCCTAATAATAACTTATTAAGTGGCCTATATGTGTTTGGTGAGTCCTTAAGTATAAAGTAGTACTTACTAATTTGGCTCGCATATAACATTAACTACATAACTAGAGATATTATCGTGTTAATATTAATCTTATTTATATAATAGACCTGTTATTATCTTTTATCAATAATTAATATAATAATAATATAATGTTGATATAGTTATATATATATATATATACTATATAAGTATATATACACTTAACTAGATTTATAGTAAACCGATATACAAATTATTGGTAGCTATTATAGAGTATTTTAACACATAAATATAAAATCAAATTTAGTAATAAACTCACTACTATGAAACTATGTTATACGTCACGTAAATAACACAACGAATTAGTATGTATATATTGTCAGTAGTAATTTATACTTGAGTACTCACCAATTTCGTACTATCCTTTGATCTCATGTGCCAATTTACGACAATAAGAGAGGAAAGCGTGATTATCTAGTAGTATATTAATGACTGAACTATAACCCGAACTATATATATAATTGAATAGCCTACTTGCTCGCACCAAAATGTACCCAACTACCATATTACGTGAGAAGTATTCGGCTACTGATTCTAGTATGCATATGAATTTCAATACGCACGTCTTGTTATGCACTAGTCTACTTAATATAGCATATGTGATAAATAAATTTATATATAGGTAACACTTGTATAGATCAAGACGACCACAACAATATTTTGAGACCTAGAATAATTTATTTATCTAAGTTATCAAATAAAATTTCTAAGGTTCATAAAATGTTTATAAGTAAGTTTAGGTTTTTTTAAATAAATAAGATTGGTAATTATAGTGGTAAGCTTAGCATATATTTCTACAGAAGCTTAAGTACCTAATATCCTTATAAGTAATATATTTTTCTTAAATAAAAAATCATTATATATATATATATACTATTTTATATTAGTAACTATTAGAAATTTTATTTTAATCTATATAGAAAATTTTGGTCTATTCTAAATAAAATTTAGATTTAGTATCGCTGATCTACATATCTTACTAAGTATTTAACATTGATATTAATAATAAATTATATATTATATTATTATTATATATATATATATATTATTATATCTATATATATTATATTATTAAATTATAATTTTATATATTATTTATATAATAAATATATAATTATAATTAATATTAACATAATATAATTAATATATATATATATAATATATATATATTATTATTATATATATATATATATATATATATATATATTTATTATATATAATATTTATATATATATATATATATATATATTATATAATAATTTATATATAATATATTTAATATTATAATATATATATAATTATTATATTTATATATATATAAATAATATATATATAAATATTAATATTTATATATATATATATATAATATTTATATAATATATAATATATATATATATATATATATAGTATAAATTAATATATTTTATATATATTATATTAATATATATATTATATATTATAAACTTATATAGAATTACTATCCCACAATTTCTCTTCCTTTTGCTTTATATTTTTAGTATTTTAATTTTAATATTATATATATATAGTTTTTATTAATTTTAGGATTATATATAATAACTATTTGCTATATATACCCAGTCATTTCTTATTATTTTATTAGTTTTATGCCCCCGGAATTTATACAAGTTTGTGCGTATTCCATCGGGGGTGGGGGGCCAGGGGCGCCATTCCCGCAATTCCTCTCCCCTAAAATATCTGACACCTATTTACAATAGACACTACAACTAATGTTCGTATATTGTAGTCACACTAGTTCAATAGTCCTATTTAACTCTAAAATTAAGAATAGCCAGAGGTGAAATTAATTTTATATAATTCTTTGCTGTCAGGAACAAATCTCGTAAGTGCTTGAGTTAAAACTAAACTTGAAGCCATCGAGAAAATGCAACATCATTAGAATTTCAGCAAACTTTTGAAGAATGTATAATGCGTATCTGCAGCTGGGTATTTGAAATGCGTCAACCTATTTAGTCGGATTGTGAATCCCAAAGTTAAATTCCAAAATGTAAAAAAAGGTATGTACCAAATGAATTAACAAGTTCCAAAATACAGACCCAACATTCTACTTCCGACCCACAAGCTTATTATTGTACATCCATTTTATACCATTTTTTTGTATGATTTAATATCAGCATTAGGAAGAGTTTTTTAAATCATAAAAGAATTATTTCTCCTTTGCATAATAGTTTAGTATTTCCTATCACCGAACAGGGTATTTCTTTTCAAATGTATGTATTTTTCATCTCTCTCTT
>JABUQX010059543.1:50000-56206 GCA_015478945.1 Trachelipus rathkii | reverse complement strand
ATTTGTCTCAGAGTTTGATGGATATTACGATTACCGAACCCGCACCCATTAATGGACTTATTCTTATGAATTGCCCTTCGAATATTAATGCCGTGATACCCTCCACTTCACCTGGAAGGCCTCTGTCTATCCCCAGCGTTCAGTCGCCTTGCACACCCTCGACATCCCAGCTCCCCAAACGGTCGGGGCAACCCCGAAAAGGTGCCCCCCGTCATAGTCGTTTTCAATTGTTTACTCCATATGCTGCTCTCCCTCCGGGACTGCCAGCTGACACAACATTCCCGATATATTAAATACTGTGATTCACCACCTCTAAAGCCCTTGCTGAGCAACAAAAAACTCATTCTTAGCGATGCACTTGAAATCGAAGACCCCCCCCACTCACGGTAATGAGGAATGGGTCCCTTCTAGTTCAAGCTACTACTCGAAATCAAAGTTTTATCTTGTCATCCTTCTTTAGAACAGAAGGACGAAGATATTGCTGTCATTCTAAGGAATCTACAGCAGAAAAGATTTCCTGTTACTAACGTTTACAGATTTCCCCCACGTCGAGACCCGCCTGACATCGCAAATCCTCGTTTACTACTGACCTTTAACACCTCTTTTCCACCTACTAAGGTGAAAATTGGGTTTACAAGCTACATAGTTCGTACGTTTATTCCCCGACCCAGACGTTGCTTTAAATGCCAGCGGTTTGGTAATCCCAAAAATACTGTAGGGAACTGCATGATATATGCGCAGTCTGTGGAGAAGAAATTCGCATTCTCTGTGAAAATACACCACTCTGCAAAAATTGTGGAGGACCCCACAGTGCTTCTTTCCTTAAATGCCCGTCTCACCTGTTTGAACAGGAGGTTTTGGAATTATGCACCATACAAAAATTGAGCAGAAGAGGTGCCATACACCAGCTCAAAGACAAATATCCTACATGATCAAGGCAATCCTATGCTACAATTGCAGCAGCCCTCCCGTTTCCGCGTGTCAACCCACCGACACAACTCAATCACAGTAGAACTCTTTTTCCCAAATACCAACAAGACTCAAGCAGTTACTGTAACCTGCTCGCCTGCACTGCCTATTTTGCCAACTATTCAAACTAAAAAAACAGCTTTCAATCCAATCTCTCGCCCAAAGTGCGGTCAACAACCCTACCCCAAGTGCTAGCTTTCAACTGACCAGCAATGAAATAAAGTCTGCTCATCCTCGACATAGCTTAGAGAATATTTCCTGCCAAAAAAAACTCTGCCCCATACCCTCCCGAAGAATTCACCAAACTCATGCAAGAAGCCTGCGTCTATGTCCTCTAATCTGTTTCCCACTATCACTCCAACTCCTGAAAAAGATGTCCATAAACAGAAATAAAAGGTTAAGCACCAAGGCAAAGATTACTCTTTAAATATAAAACATCTGAATTTCTAAAGCAGAACACACCGACCCCAGATATAAAAAAATGCAACTCAGAAGAGATCTCGCCATAAGTCTATCCTGAGACAAAAGCATTGACATCAATAGATTGTACCCAAGCAATCACAGCTGTCGAACAACCCACCAACTAATCGTCTGATGGCTTGCAAGATTATTCCAGCTTTTCTGAATCCTCCTATAGCTCTTCTGGATTTCTTATCTAAGCACTCCGTAAAGGATTCTATACCTTAGCTTAGCGGATGAAATGGATTATAGTTCTTAAATAGAGCATGATGTGACGACCCACTCTCTTTCTAGTGCTTCCTGGGCTTCCGAGGAGGTGAATGGAAGACCGTTCAACGCAAACACCGCAAACGCTCCAAGCGTTCTGGATTTGTTGGTGGAATGAAAGGGAACTCAAAAACCACCCATCTTAACTCAAATAGTACAGTCTCCAAAAATAACCCACCTGATGACTCACTGACAAAGTCTCCAGCATCAGACTTTCGTAACCCAACAGATCCAAATATCGCAACTCCAACACCCTCTCAAAAAGATGACACTTTTCCGGTAACACCTTCCATTCCCGTTTCTATGGAAACAACCCCATACTCTCCATACTTTTCTGAATCTGCTTTTTTAGCAGATACTGATATCGCACCCATTCCCAAGCATGAGCAGCCTGGTTGCTCTTCCAACGACCAACCAAATCCACACAATAACATGGACTTGGCTGAACTCAACTTACTTCGCATTCATGGCGAAGCTCCTCCACCAAATACCACAGAAAAGTTCCCCCTAAAACTGGTCGTACAACCAAAATCTCTGTTGTACGATTATTCCTTACCACCAGGAATTATTGCTCCCCCTCATCGGGACCCACGTCTCAGATTTTTCTCATCTGTATCCACCTCCAATATTATCCCTAGCCACACAGAGATAATTGTCTCAAAAATATTATCCTCATAATATTCATAACAACATAGCATGGTCACCTTCCTTCAATGAAATTGGCGTGGCTACTACTCTAATTTTGAAGAACTTGTTCAACTAATTAACATATGTACACCAAAGTGCATATGTTTGCAGGAACTTCAACTATGTTAGAGCGATTTCCTCCAACCATCGGAATACAAATCGCCGCTAACATCTATAGAGAGAGGTGACAATGATAGAGGAGGCGCAGGAATTCTTATTCATAAGTCTATTCCCTATTCTCCAGTCTTTCTTCTTCATGCAGTGGCAGCACGTATCCATTTGTCCACTGATCTCACTGTCTGTTCGATCTACTTGGCTTCCAGTAGCGAGTTTAATAAGGCCGGCTTAGCCGATCTTTTTAAGCAGCTCCCCACTCCGGTGGTAACACTGGGAGACTTCAATCTTCGTCACCCCTTGTGGGGCGACTCTTTCAACTCGTCTAAGTCGAAGATCCTTGTTGATCTCCTAACTCCTTTTTCCCTGGGATGCCTGAACGCAGGACTCCCTATATATGAACGTTTAGATACACACAATTCTTCCTGTATTGTTTCCTTTAGCTCCCATTCTCTTATGGATCGCTTCACCTGGTCTCGCTTTGATTACTTATGCGGCAGTGACCATTACCCAATAGCCTTAAAAGAGCTTGCACTGAGCCCAATGTTAAAACCCAATACCACCTGGCGTTATGACCAAGCGGAGTGTTCTCCTTTTCATCAAGCTACAGCTATCTCACTCTCTCCTTTCAATAAGCGGTTTCCGACTGTTGTTGATGCCTTTAACTTCTTCCGGCAAGTTATCATTACAGCAGCGGAGGCTTGCATCCCGTGATCTTTCGCAGGTAGGCGTTCGGCAACCCCTTGGTGGTCCCAAGAGTGTGCACAAGCTAACCGGAGAAGAAAAAACTCTACAGGCAATATACTAAAGGACCAACACCACCTCAAACATGAATATCTTTAAAGCAGCTGCGGCGAGATCTCGTCGAATTAATCACCAGACACGTAAACAATACTTTCATACTTATTCTTCGACTGTCAACTTCACAACCCCCCTCCCTTTCTTCAGTGTGGAAAGTTGCACAGAAAATATCTTGCAGCTCCAACAATTCTTCATCCACAGTCCTCCGTTATGGGCCTGATATAACTGATGCGATCTCTGCTCCTGCAGCTGTTGCAGATGCATTAGGTTATAGTTTTGCAAGCCACTCGAGCTCTTTTCGCTATCCTGAAGCCTTTCAAAAATTGAGAATTAACACTGCACCACCAGACTTTTCAACTGCGAAAGGGGAAGATCATACCTATAACCGTCTTCTTACACTTGCAGAGTATCAGACTGAACTGGCGAATAGCAAAGACCAGACATGATCTAGTACATAATGCTCCGTCATATTCACCCTTCTGCGTCAGCGTTTTTGCTGGATCTGTATAACAAAATCTGGATCGAATCCTCTTTTCCATCTATTTGGACTACAGCTTTTGTAATCCTTATTCCCAAACCTGGGAAAGATCCGAAGTTGGCGGACAACCAAAGACCAATTACGCTGCCTTGTCATACTTGTAAATTAATGGAGAAAATGGTTTCAGGCCGTCTTCTCCCTGTTCTGGGGAGTCGCCAGGCTTTTTCAAACTTCCAATTTGGTTTCCGCAAAAATCGTTCGACCGTGGATTCCTTGTTAAAACTGGACCATGACATCCGGGAAACCTTCTCAACTGGTGGGATAGTTCTTGGTGTCTTTTTTTTTACCTTTAAAAAGCTTATGACATAACGTGGAGAACTGGGGTTCTCCTTAAACGCCACTCACTCGGTTTCCGAGGACAGCTCCCTTTTTTTTATTAAGTGCCTTCCGTCAAATAGATCCATCCAGGTTCGATTCTCTTCGCTGCTAGCACGACACTTTACTCTGGATGAAGGTGTTCCGCAGGGCAGTGTTCTAAGTGTATTACTATTTGCCATTGGATTCAATGACATCGTCACTTCTATCCCAGCGACGGTCAATTTTTCTCTCTATGCTGATGACCTTGCGCTATATATTGCAGGTGCCAGGCTGCCATTTCTTGAATGGCAACTTCAACTAGCTATAGAGAATATTTCACAATGGAGTAACTCCTATGGCTCTATTTCTCACCCACAAAAACCTCAGCAGTACTTTTTAGGAAAAAAGGAAATCGAAGAACCTGCCACCTTCCTCCCGAGAACCTAACCTTATATGGTTTCGCCCATTACTTTAACTTCACAAGTCATATTTCTAGAACTCATGCTAGGTAACCACTTAACATACGCACAACACATTAAACTCCTGAAAACGACATGTTATCGCGTGCTTGACCTATTACATCATCTCACCTCAAAATCTTTGGGTGCTGATCGCAAGTCCTTTTTACGTCTCTATATCGCCCTAATCCGATCGAAGCTGGACTATGCCTGCGTAGTAAATGGTCAGGCTTCTCTAACTCTACTACACCTGTTAGATACCATCCAAAATGAGGAGATCCGTATCTCCACTGGAGCCTTCCAATCGTCACCCCGAATCACCCTTGAAGTTGAATCCGATGTGATGCCATTCACTCTTCGAATTTGATACATCATGAACACGTTATCTTCGCCTTCAAACGCCAATACCGTCTGCTCTGATACCGATTCTGCGGGAGTTACCTCAGAATCCTCCTTACTTGCTATTTGCAAATTGTTTATATATATATATATATATATATATATATATATATATATATATATATATATATATATATATATATATATATATATATATATATATATATATATATATATATATATATATATATATATATAAATAAATATATATATCTATATCTATATCTATATCTATATATATATATATATATATATATATATATATATATATATATATATATATATATATATATATATATATATATATATATATATATATATATATATATATATATATATATATATATATATATATATCTCCCCCAAATCTAGCAACTCCGAGCCTTGTTAAAGGCATCATTCCTATCTCATTCCGCAGTTCATGGTGAATTTACTCTAGTATTTACTGACGGCTATAAAACAGGGGACAGTGTGGGTGCGTCTGCTGTCTTCCCTGACCGCAACCTCCCCCTTATGCTTCAATTTTTACGGCAGAATTAATGGCTATAATGATTGCCTTCCCTCGAAATTTATTCCTTAACCAAGACTACTCTTATGTCATTTATTCAGATTCGCTCAGCGCCCTCTAAGCGCTTAAAGCCATATATTTTAAAAACACAATGGTATGCACTGCACAACAATTTCTTCAGTTGCTCCACTCTCGAAACAAACAAATTACATTATGCTGGATCCCCTCTAACGTAGGGGTAACTGGCAATGAAATCGCGGACAGAGGCCAGAATGGCCGCTTTCTCTTTTCGGAGCTGTTCTAGGTACCTTCCGGGTGTCATTCAACAATGTCACCTCCCATCGACTGATTATTATCTTGCTCTCCGACAAGATTTCCGGTCTTACTGTCATGAAATCTGGGCGAGTAATCAGCAAGGAGCGAAACTTTAAAGTGTAAAGCCGAACATAAGTGAGTGGTCTTCCTCTCACCGACGGAAGCGCTTGCACGCCTCCACATTGGCCACACAAACATCACTCACAGCCATTACATATCACATATCACGGGATCCCCCTCCCATTTGCAAATTTTGTCATTGTTATGGCCTGCAATCTGTTCACCATATCTTCATTGATTGCCCTCGACTGGACCACATTCACCGTCGTCATTTTCCTATTCTATGGCCCACAACACCTTCCAAAAGGTTATCCTATATCTTGTCTGAATCCTT
>JABUQX010059543.1:0-45000 GCA_015478945.1 Trachelipus rathkii | reverse complement strand
CTAGAAGGAGGAAGACCTGTTGGGAGGCCAAGAAGGAGGAAGATCTATTGTGTAGTGGAAGATAAAGAATTTTATCGAGACAGATCCGCATAAAGGGGCTATGCGGGAGACAGGTCTGAGTCCTAATCTCAGAGCTTGGTTTTATATATATATATATATATATATATATATATATGTATATTATATAATATTATTATATCATTATATATATATACTATATTATATATATAATATTTTATATATATAATTTATATATCGTATTTAACAAATTAATTTATATATATTATATATATATATCATATTTATCTATATAGTATATATTAATATATATACTAATAATATATATATATATACATAATACTATTATATATATAAAATATAGATTAATATATATATATATATATATATAACCGGTTATATACTATATTATAATTATATATATATATGAGGCTATATTTATATAATATATATCATATCATATTATATATAATAAAGAGTATACCATATATATATATATATATATATATATATAGTATAGTTGAATATTAATTAGTTTATATATAATAATCACGGTAGGTATAATATATATATATTAGTATATATATAATATATATATAATATTAATAAATAATATATATATAATAAATACGTATAACTATATTTTTTAAATCTTTATTATTAAATTTTTATAATTTACCTATTAAATATTTATTAACTCAAGGATATATACTATATATATATATATAGTATATATGAATACTATATTATAATATATATATTATATAGTATATAATATAATATATATATATATATTAATATAAATAAATATATTTTATATATCATATATATATATATATATAGTATTATATTATATACGCTAATATATATATATAATAATATATACTATACATATAATAATATATATAATTTGAATTTATATATTGATAAGATATATATATATATAATAATTATCACTAAATATATATATAATAATAATATTATATATATATATAGTATATATGATATAATATCAGTGGCGACGGAGTGGTCGGTTCTTTTGGCTTGAACTATAAATATTAAATTAACATTCAAACATGGCGTTTTCACTTTTTTTTTTGAACAGGTTTTTTAAGACCCCCCCCACCACTCATAGGGCAGAGCTCTTTTCAAGTAGGGGAGCAGAATAAATAAAAAATAATAAAAAAAAAATAAAAAAAATGGGAAAACCCACTTAACTCGAAGCCTAACGCAAATCCCTGAGATAACCGCAGACGAAGGATTTGAGGAGAGGGAGATTACCTACAACAGGAAAAACAGATGAAGGGCAGAAAAAGCTTCCAAGCAGAAGAGAGGTAGAGCTGGAAAGAAGGAATTTGTACCACAAGCCATCGGACAAGGCCTCACTTGGCAGTTCCCAATATTCACACAGAATTGTTTGCGTGAGAAAGCAGGCAGTCCCTATGTTCTACTGAGGGCGACGCAAATGGTGGGGAATAACGAGGAAGATCGACTCCTCGGAGTACCTATTAATAAAGATTATGAGCACCCCACGTTCCACCGTCGCAGCAGAAACAGTAGGTGACTGGGTCAAGGGAGTTGATAAAGGTAGGGCGGACAGTTTTTGGATTAATCTTTTGCTTTAGATTCAAGCCTAACAAAAAAAGGCAGGGAACTGGGACTGTGAGCCCCCCCCCCCAAAATGTGGTGGGGAACATACTCCAATACAAGGTGGATCATGGCCCTTCCATAATTGGAGTAACTGCTCGCGAAGAAAAAATTCCGGCAATCTGAACAGCTCTTTTGAGGCCATTTTAGCAACCGTTGTGTGATGTTGAGGTTTCCAAGATTGTTTATTGTTATGATGCTTTTACAGATCCAATAAGTGTTGATCTATATTGGTCCACATGGAGAGCGCAAGGGAGAGCTGTCGAAAGAAGATTTAGGAGGAAAAGTTGAGACGGTGCTTTTGAGAGGAAGATGTGAAGAACTTGAGATTTTTAAGAGTTGAACTTCACAAGGTTGAGTTGACCCCACCTAGAAATCCCATTCCAGAATCAACAAGAATAGAATCGGAAAGCTGAAGACGAGAAGCAACTCAAGAGCGAAAGAGGGAACATATTTGAAATGAGTGAAAGAATGGAGAGTGAGTCATCGGCATAAGAATGAATAGAGTTAGATGAGCAGCTAAGAAAATCGTCAATGAATAGTAAGAATAAAGTTGGAGATAAAACAGAACCTTGCGGAACACCACAGTTAACAGGAAAGAATAGAGGTCCTGCATCAACAAGATGAATGGAACGATATGAGAGAACACTAGACAAATTAAATTAATAAGAAATTAAGGAGATCACAAGGGTATTTAAATTAAAACTTGGAAATGAACAATTAAAATATTAAAATAATATGACCAAAAACACAAACACAACCACACTATAAGATTTCCAACTATGAACATACAAGATACCTTAAAATTTTTAATTTTATTTATTTTATTGAACCTATTATTTTATTTTATATTTTATTTTATAATTTTATTGAAAACTATAAATTTTGATGATTTTTAGTGTATTTCCAATAAAATGTTTATAAATACTATTTAAATTAGCATATATATAGGGTATATAAGTACAGATAAGTAGTTAGATATAATATTATATATAGTATATATATATATTTATATATATATATATTATATATATATTATATATATATATATATATATATAATATATATATATATATATATATATATATATATATTATATATAACCTAACCTAAATCTCTATTTGTGAATAATATTAGGTTATAGTTGAGAGAATATATTCACTAATTTTTTATATATATATATATATATATAATAAACTATTATAGATATTTAAAGAATATATATATAGATATAACTATATAATATGATATATATATATAGTAGGTATATATAATAAACGGTTATATGATATCAGAGGTTGTGGCACCCCGCTCATATATAGGGTTAGCCGCTATTCGCACGCGTCATCCGACCTCGAGAAAATGGTTGTCCACGCCTAGCGCACTTCTCCACAACTTATTCCAGGCTCATCCGACAACCTCCGCATATGCAAACTCATGGTCCGCACGTATTTCGCTAATAATGTGCGACTTCACAAAAGGTTTAATATTAAATTACTGAAATATAGCTATATATATTCCTTCAAAAAATTCCATTATTATAATTATTTATATGATAACAATTGAATGAATATTTACTAAATCTCTAAGATTTTCCTCTATCTCCTCATACCCATCTTCTTATAAGGACAAGAGATGATCATTTACCACTATTCAAAAAAGATTTAGGTGCTCAAAAAATTAGGAGATAAGGCTGAAATCTTTGCCCTAAAAGAAAGGTCAAATATCCCAACCAATACTAAATATTCGCTTTACAGCCGCAGAACTAGGGAGAGTGTATTATATTTTCCATGAACAGAGGCTTCAACAAATTCCTCCAAATCATGCTGAATAGAAAGATGTCCTTGGTAGAAGGAAAGGCTGAGAGTTAGTTCACTCCAGCAGGTCATTGCTAATTTAGGCCTCCCTAAAATCTTCTGACCGTCCCTTAATAGAAATATTTTGACCACCCTGTCCACCACATAAAAGGATCTAGTCAGGTTCCATACATATTAAGTAGCAATCATGAAGCCTCGGACTCACTGAAGATCGATGCTAAATGCTACGGTATCAGCTCGGTAGCCTATAAGGATATTAATATAAATGTATAGGTTTAATATATTTATATATTTTATAATCTTATTGATACTTAATATATTATTATTATTTATTTATTTATTATCTTTGAATCATACAAATAATACTTGGTTATAATTTTATATATCAATAATATTATATCTTATATACTTATATATATGCTATGTGTATCAGTATGCCACCCTTATTTTTGTGTTGTAAAAACCCCCTCGTAGTAAGTATATATAGAATACTATATATATATATAATCATATTTAATCTTCTTAATATACCCATCACAGTATATATATATATAACTAGATCTAGATTATAAATATTTATAATATTACAATTCAGTATATATTACAATGTTCATTAATAATATATATATATTAAATCTATTAAAATATTTTTTTTTAAAAACCACTTTTAACAAAATAAAATACAAGGACAAATCTGTAAGAGAAAATAACTAAAACGAGGGCGAAAAGTTCTAGCGTTGTCCGGACTTAATCCTGGACTCCCCTCATCAAGAACTAGAAAATTGTGGTTTAACAATGATTAAATAATAACACAACATTCCCCACCAAAAACAAATTTCGCAATAGTACAGATACAAAACATATGAAAATATAAATTCAAGCTCCCGACATTGACAGTGTTCTATGCGGCAAACATTTTTGTCGAAATGGTTTGAAACTTGAGCTTCAAAAAGGCAAGGTATCTTCCCAAAATATTATGATTTTTTACTCTTGTCATAAATGAAAACAAATACCTTAATATGATCTGATTATAAAAATCTTTTTGTTGATTGGAATAAAATTGAAAAATCCTTCTACGAAAAGTTAAACTTATTTTTTGTAAAAAAAGGGAAAAGGGAATCAACTTCAATTGATTTAAGTTTTTTATCTTTGGAAACGAAACAAATTGCTGCACCATCTCAATTAATAACATGATCGTCTTGTGATAAATGTCTAAATAACAAGCCACTGACTTTCATCCCGTGCCCTCTCCTGGACTTCACCCATAGATGCTTGGTCCAATTTCTGCGTTCTTATTACCGGTCTAGCTTAAAAGCCGTTGTTTCCTATAAAAAAAAATAAAATGCGCTTGAAGAAAACGGGTTAAGATTGGTGTAGCCTTGCCTAGGCATTCGTTATTGATAGGTATATTGGCTAATTAAAGATTCTTGAAAGTGTAATATCAGCGAAAATTTAAAACATTTAATATTACTCCAATAATAATGCATTCATACTCCAAAAATGTCACAGGTCCAAAAAAAACAGTTGGACAAAAGAGAAAAGCCATTTACTATTAACAATTTTCCATGACAAAAGGAGGAGCAATTTTCTTAGTTACACTAAGAAATTAGCAAGTAGGCACGTTTACGTGATGACACGCATGGGCAAATTGACCCAGTGGGTGCGCGCATTTATTAAAATGGCACTTTTTGATCCAGGCAATGTTTCCGATTGCAAAAAATGCGGAACCGGCCCAGTAAAACTGGCAATTTATTTAAAAATTATCACAAATTCGAAATAAAGGAGTGTATTTTAAGCATATATTTTAAAAAAAAAATATCCTTCAAAAAATCTTATCGGAGACACAGCATTTGTATTTATGTTATTTTTATCTGGATTTTATATATCATCACTCTCATCTGCCATTTCCCTCTCCCCCCAAGAGACTGCTCTGTCTAGAAGGTAAGGTTTGACGCGACAACATAGCACTCTCTTCAGGGAACAAAAAAAACACCAAACACTAACTTAGGAGGAATTTGACGCCAAGGCGTAAAAGAAAAGCCTGCACTACCGCGCTCATACCTTTCAATATACTCTATTTCTCATATATTTGAGATATTCTCGTAGTCCAGAAGAAAATTGCCTACTTCCAGAGCGTCACTGGAACCACGATTGCGACTACCTCGACTTAAACAATGGCATCTCATCCAAAGGGTGGGGTCCCCCTTATATGGTTCCATCCCTTTGGCTAGGTCGCCGGCCACAGGTAGATACCCCCGTTGCAACAAAACCCCGTCATTCACTCCTATTATGCACCCTTTCTTTTCGCCTCGGCCAAACTAACATTTCTCTCCCTCCGGCCATTCCTTTACTGACTCACAGCTCCTACTTTTTCTTCGGGTCGTCCCAGCGGCTGGAGTGCAGCACACACCACATACAGCCGATAAACCAACCGACTATCAGTCCATTCCTTTCCACATGACCAAACCACTCAATGTACTTTTATTTTTCTCTCTCATTTTATGACTTTTTTCACTCCTTGTAGTCTCAAAATGCTTTCATTCCTTTTTTATCATATTCTTCTCACACTAACACTCCCCTAAGACTGTCCCATCTTGAAGTTCAACTATATTTCAATTGCAAAGATTTGACTAGACACATCATTCTACCACTTCTAACGCACCATTTGTTCTCTTAACCAATTCAATCCTTTTCAAGTCACTATCCGACCGCCACTGCAGTATCGCACCAACAAATACCAGCATAATATCTTCCCGTACAACACTACAATAATAGTATATTCCCTATAATTACCCTACAGCGACCACCCTTATCCCCCCTCGACCCATTATTTATTAAGCTAGCGGAGTAACTTTACTACTCTCCTCAAACTCCTCAGAACTATTAGGCTCCTCCAATTAGAAACACTTCAAGAAATGCTTCAAAATTTAAACAAAGGTTCTAAATATTTTCAATAACAGAACAAAAGTTTTATCGAAATACCAAAAGTTCTGAATTTATTCGGTAACCTGCAGACTTACCATTCGTAACTTTCTCACTCTTGCCCTATAACCATTACCTTCTCCATGCTAATGACCTCATCTCCCCAAAATACCTATTTCCTTCTGCACACAATCAAACCCTCACACACTCTCACCCTCCCACCCCTCTTTCATTACTCCAAATGTTTGCAGATTTTCGAAGTTGTTCCCTCCACCAACCCTGTTCCCCTCACATCGATTTCATCAGTTACGAAAGCACTATGTGTCTTCATGGTAGTAAGAAGTAGATTTCCTTAATTCTCATTCTTAATCTTATATATATATATTTACCTTATATAATATATATATACTCATACTCTATCATACTAACATCGCTAATACGATATATATATATATATATATATATAAAATATTTATTATATATATAATAGAGAGAGAGGAGAGAGCAGGAACGCGAAGCGAAGAGAGAGGAACGATAAACGTCGAGGAGCGGAGCCAAGTGCGGGGGGGGAGATGCGACCGGCGCTATAACAGGAGACGGATGATGAGAGATTTGAGACGGAAGGAGAGAGAAGAGAGTGAGAGACGAGAGAGAAGAGAAGATAATGAAGAGGGGAGAAGAGAGATGAGAGAGAGAGAGGAGATGATTCGAGAGGTGACGACGAGACCGAAGAGAAGAGAGAGAGAGAGAGAAGAGAAGATAATGTAGAGGAGCCGACGAGAGAAGGAGAGAAAGAGGATGCCGAGAGAGACGAGAGCAAGAGACCGCGACGAGGAGATGAGGAGGAGAGCAGATGAGAGCCTCGCGTGCGCAGGAGATTGAGAATCGCCGGTACTCTCATACGAAAGAAGACGCTGCGTTAATAATACCTCCTAGCACAGTATCAGCAGTTGGAGTTTGATCTAGCTGGGGCAAGAAATTAAAACTCGACTTGCAAACACCGCCTTGTGGCGGGCTGGCGTTTTCGCCGATAGCCGGCCTAAAGTCGATCCTGTGGGTTCCGGTTACCCTGTAAAGCGTAATAGCAGCGTTTAAAAGAGGTTAGTTATTTATAATATATATATATACTAATATATATATAATATGGTACTTTAAGTACAAACGTTGATAAGATTTCTTACGACACTACAAAGAAATAGTGTGATATATATATACTATATATATATATAACTATAATACCTATATATAGCTATATATATCCGTATATTCACATGGAATCAAAAGTATGTAATGACGATAGTGAAGCGTGTGTAAGAATAAATGGTTGAAAGTGATTAGTTTAATAATTAATAGCAGAGTGAGGCAAGGATGTGTATATTGTCTCCCTGGTTAATCAATTTGTATATGGAATGGCGTATGAAAAAATTAGAGGACAGTAGACAAATCTTCGGTGAAACAGCTTCAGAACCATATAGTAAAAGTACACAGAGTGAGAGGATAGCCCTATCCTTTCGTAATCAATTCAGTAATGATGTCTCAAATCTGAGAGTTTAAGAAGAGATAGGTAGAGAGATTTTGCAGGGATGTTGTAAAAGGAGAGGTTTGAAAGTAAACGTAGATAAGAGTAAGGTTATGCGTGAGTGAGGAGGACAAGTCCCGATGTGAAGTTATGCTAGATTAGTGAGCAGCTGGAACAAAGGTCTGAGAGTTTAAATATTTTGGACATATGTTGGATGAAAAGGGAAGGATGATGTGGCCGTGTAGCAGGGAAAGCTAAAGAGAATGTATATGAAGGTGATGGTTCAAATCTCAAATCTGTTGTGTGGATGAGGTAAAGGGACTAAGTCTTGAGTGCGCTAGTGTTTTACCCATGAGGGTGTGTTGTTAGCCATGTGTTATGGTGATAGTAGATGAGGACTAGGGGCGTGGAATAAGAGATAATAAGATCTAAAGTCCATATGTGTTCAGATGGATAATCTTAGGCTGGCTTTTAGGGTGAGTGAATCATAAAATGAGGATTTGAACCGAATTAGAGAGTTGTCTATGTCGCGTGAGTGAGAAGAGAAGGTCCCGTAAATGAGAGAATTAATAAAAGTACGTTGAGATATGGTTTGGCTATGTGGAAAGGATGGATGACTAGTCGGTTTGGGTTAAGCGAATGTTATAGCCTGGGTAAGTTGTGCTGGAGAATCGGGACGGCCGGTTGGGAACTGAAGAAAAAGTAAATTGAGTAAGTAATAGAATGCCTGGAGGAGAGAAATGTGAGTTTTGGCAGAAGTGAGAAGAAAGGTGCTTGTCATCGAGTAGAGAGTGATGATGGGGTTTTGTGAGGGGGTATGGTGTTGGCCCACCTGGGCCAAGGATTGAACCCCACATTGAAGAGATGCCATATGAAGGCCTTCGCGGTCCCTTGTAACGCTCAAGTGGGATTTTCTCGCTAACAAGTAGTAATAGGAAGGTGGTAAGTCTTGGACTTCTTTTTGGAGCTGGTCATATTCATACTACTTCTTTTACTGTGTTTCCGGCTGATTGTCACTGCACCTTATCACCAGTCTTTGGTAGAGGATTTAACATGTGATAGTAAATATAAATATATATTTATAAATATATATACTATAAATAAATAATATATTGTATATATACAGGAATTTGATGGATGATTTTGATATAATTATGGTTATATATCTATCTAATGAAAATATGAGATTCCAATTATATATTACAAAGAAGTCGCTCCTAGCTCAGTGGTTAGAGCACTCGCCTTAGCAAGCAGAGGAGCCAGGTTCGAGATCTGGGTTGGAAGCGAATATAGAATAGAGCCTATTCATACTCATTAACCCTAGCTTTCGTCTCACTCAGACGTTAATGCAGTACATTTTGTGGGTTGTATCTGTGCTACAAATGGGAAATTCAATCGCGGCGTCCGTAATAGGCCTGGCCAGACAGACCGGATTTTAGCCGTTTAGCCCTTGTTTAACAAGGACCTTTCTTCGAAGTGTCCACTGACAAGACGAAAGTCCTTACTTGGGGTTGATGATTAATTTGATGATTATAATAATTAATATTATATATAATAATATATATATATATATATTATATTATATATATAATATAAATTATATAATATATATAGATAATATTATATATATAAATTATATAGTAATATATATACTATAAATATATAATAGAATAATAATATAATACTAACTTTTAGTTAATTCAAAATCATCTCCAATTAGTAGCAGTAATTTTCTTCAATATTTTAGGGAAATTTTTACTATTTAAATATATTATTATTATTATTATTTTTATATAATAATATATAGTATATATAAAATATATAAATATATAGTATATCTATATATATATATAAATATATATATATATATAAATTAATATATAAATATTATATTATATTATATATATATATATATATATATTATTATATATAATAATATATATATATATATAATACTGGTATTGTAATAAAATAGGTATAAAATGCCCTCTAAAAATGCCCACAATTGGACAAATGCCCAGATTTAAAATAGCCCAGGGCATATTGTCCCAATTCTTAAGTGCCTGGGCACATTACCCATCACTAGGCACGTTTTATAATTTAACGTTAAATTAAAAAAGGAGAATTATGCCATTTCTGTAAAGTTTGAAAATAAAAGTCAGTTTCTTGTTGGAGAAATTGTGGATCATAATAATGGAAAGCTCTTATAAAAATGATTGCTGCTAAATATTATTTTAAGTTAAATGGGGGGTGAAAAGACAAAGTAATATGGAGAAGTTGGATTTGATATGAGTTGGCTTATCGATAAACACTTTAAAGGGCCATGTTGTGTTCAGTTGGCTATAAATCAAAAGGTTCAAAGGAAAGAAGCCATATCCGTTCATTTTGACCTTCACGCGGGTCAAGCGTGATCTGTGGAAGTCAAGACATTAATTTGTTCAAGAAATGGATCAATTGAAAAAGAATTAGGTACAATAGGCAAGAACATCATCTACATATCTCTTCCAGAAAAGACTTGAGAATAAAGAGGTGCACGATGAGAAGTCTGGCTCAAAGCACTCCATTAAATGTTGCTATGATTGGACCTCAAGACTACTACCTCCCATACTTGTACCCAGGGCTGCGGAGACTTTTATTGTAAATAAAATTAATTCAACGAAGAAGTTCGAAAGCACATCTCTCTCGCCGCCGATACCTGTACACCTACCGCTGTAACCGAGGCTCCAATACACAATGTTGAGTAATAAGGTCATAATAGGACACCTATAGAAAAAAGCAACAAGATCCATCTAAAGAGCGTGTCGCAGAGTAACTCGAGGATAATAGGAACATTTGGTAAAAAAAGATTGGTGTGTGTAGTTAGTGACATCTCAGAAAAATAACCAAACAATGATTGTATGGAACAAATCTTCTACATGATTTTCGAGAATAAATTTCTTATGCAATTTTTAGAATATGCGTGTGCAAAGGAGAAAATACGTTCGCATCCATATAAAGGTGGGAAAAGAAATAAGTAGAGTCTAAACACTATTATTTAGCTCAGGAAAAAGCATCTCTTCGTGAAAAAATAATTGATCTAGTCTAAGTGGAATCCCTTCTTTATGTAATTTGGGAGGATCCCACGTATAGAAAAGGCGCAGCTCGTGCTTGACTGAACGATAATTGACACCAACTAACCTTTTTAAATAATATGCAGTCTCGGTATCAAAAGCTATTGATATATCTACTTTGAATAATAATATGTCGTAAGAGCGAATAAGCAATAGATCTGCTCGGTTTAGCAGACATACGAGTAAATTTCATCAATTGATGAGTCCTAATTTCATCTACAAAACAGTAATTTCTTATGACATTGTCGAAAGAAGGATTTTCAATATATTTGAATTCAAGTTTTATTATTTAAATATTTAGATCAATTAAGCGGACTTACTTGAAATAATTTAATATTTTGTAAAAAAGTGAATATAAAAAAAGGAATAAGAATGTGACGCCACTTGTCTTTTTTTGCTTGAATTTAATTGTTTGTCCATTCCTTATTGATATTTTCAATTTCTTTCATTTTCATTTTCTCTTTTCATCAATCATTTCGTAATTATTTCTATCTAGTCTCTGATAAGAGAGACAAGTGATTAATAGATAGTTCTCCGAATTGATGGCGTCAAACCTCTACTCTCGAGCTTTACTGTTATTTTCGTATTTCAAAGAATTCTTCTCTACTCTAATTTATTTTTAACTCTGTTCAGTTTGAAAAATAAATCTTGTCGTCTCATATATCTACAGAGCATTTATGGTGATGGAATTATTACTCTCTTCGTTCGTGTAAGGATGAAGAAACATATTCTTATTGACTACGCTCATAATATCTCATACTAATAATATATATAATATATATGATATATTATTTTATATGTTAAATAATAATTTATTATTTATAATATATGACTCGTATATATATTATTATTTTACTAATACTACCAGTATAGTATAAGATATATACACTATAAAATACTCACCGCTGACATACCATTATAGTATACTATATATAAATATATTTGGGATATTATCTCTACACTCTAGAAGGTTGATTATATGACTCTTGCCAACCTATATTATTTATTGTGAATATATATTATATATGAAAAGTGAAATATAGCATTTAATGAATTTATTCTATAAAAATCACAATTTGAGATGCTCTATTTATTTATATATATCCAGATACTCTTTCAAGGAGCGTTTGAAAGATTTCTTAGAAAGGATATGATTCAATTATAAAAAAAAACAATATAAGTCTTGAGACTAAAGGAGATATCATTAACTTTAAAAATTTCGAAATATAGAACTTTATATTATCTCCTTTTCTATATTATTATAACCAATAAGAATCTTAATAAGTACAAACTATATTTCAATTTTTTATAAAAGGTGCGGAACAAAAGACGGGAAACTTTTTTTAGAATCCGCTCACGTGCAAGTCCTTAATTTCTTCCGACTCCGCATCCTCCTCAGCCTAGTCTCCACAGGCACCTACTTACTGGGTAGTCTCCGCTCGGTCAGCGACCGTGATGCGGATCTATAAAAGAGCGGATAAGTGTCCCACAACCTCTGACAGATATCAGCAAATAAGCTATGACTACGCATGTGTATATATAACTTCGAGTATATATGATATATAGACGTATATTAATAAATATTATATATATACAAATTTGTAAATATTATATATATTACATTATAATACCATACGTTGTATTTAATAAAAATATAGTACCTCTCTATTAGGCCAGAGGTTGTAAGTGGAATAGGAAATAGATGTCAAGCACTTCCAAACAATGCTTTCACAGAGGATAACTCTCTCGGTTAGGTTAAACTCTCCTCGCGTTAATAAATCGGTTAGGCTTTAGGCTAAGGTAGGCTAGGCTGGTTTTTACCCATAAAAATATTAATGTATTTACCCATAAAATTATTAAATATAAACTGATACCATCTAATTATGTGATTTCTTCGCTTCCATGGAGTCATACCACTTTATAAACATAGGCTATATCTATCCTATTATGTAACAATGAGAGGAGACGGACTCTATATAGAAATTTATATATAATCATATTATATATATTATACTATACTATTAAATAATCATTAATATATATATAATATATAATATATTATTAATATTATAAGCATAACTATATATATATATATATATAATACTATATACCTTACAATATATAACAAAAATAATTAACCTAACTAATATCTATATTATAATTAATAACTCACCTATATTGCATATTTCTCCTATACAGTGAATCTTCGGAACTATATTGCTATATATTTTTATATGACTATTTTATTATATTTTTATTATATTTTATTATAAATATATATACCTATAAGATACTACAGTAATATATCCATTATATAGTAGATTACTCTACATAGTTTAAATCTATTAAGGTGATTTTACCGATATAAATAATAACTCGCCAGTATATTATTTGATACCATATGCGACTATACTACGTATTTCATTTAGTCATACTGACCCGGAGCATATTATTTGCGTGTGGTGATAATGTTGTACTATTAGACTAATGCTACGAAAGACTTTCGTGACGCGCCTTGCTATTGTACAAATTAAAGATTCAAGAAAAATTTGCTAATGCTGAAAAAGATAATAATATATGTGAAATGAACATGATATCATTCAAAATCTGCATAATTGTACAGCTTTTAATATTTCAAACATTCCTAAGATGAGATTTTAAAGTTTGAATCTCAGGAATACTAGAGTACTAAAAAACACATTAGAAGTTTTGTATTTGTTTTGTGTTTAGTCACTCAATGTAGAGTACGTTGTAGAAGTTGTCATATAAACACAAGAACTTAATGAAACTAGCATACAACGTGACTTATGATTTCATTTACATGATATTTTTGAACGTTATTACTACCGAGAATTTATATTTTCACTTAATTAAAACGATATTTAATAAAATCAATGTGTACCTGTTTCCTTAAATTCGACAGGTAAAAAGGTATTTTAATCGAATTTTAATACAGTTGTGCATCTCTTAACTTCCACAATACGTTCTGTGAAATAGGACTTTATTTGATTTGGAAAGAACACTGCTTACGTATTATAACGATATTTAATGAAAGAATCAACTTCTAACATGTTATTAAACGTATAATTAATAAGATAAATTTTACATGTCAACGTATTTAATAAGATATTATCAGATTGCTAAATATTTGAAATGTTTTTAAAATATGGAACATTTACGTTTATACGTATTTAGATAACAGACAATCTACATAACATGTTTTATACGTATAATCTCTACATGTTTATAAACAGTTAATTTATAGCAGTATAAATATCGCTTAACATGTTTCTATACGACATCTTGTTTCCTATTTTTGTAATATGACGATCACTCTATAATAGACGTAATCGATTATATTGTTATTTAAGATTATCTTTTGATTGTGAAGTAAAATGTGTTACATAATTATCGGAGTCGATTGCTACATAATTTATCATTATTAACTTCTTCTTTATATTTCTTGATAAACTGCAGTTGCTATACTTTTTGCTCTAAAATGTTTCATATTTCGCAAAGCTCGGAGGAATCGAAAGAACACAATACAATACTCAACAATTTATTATTGATTATACTATATGAGTATTACGGCTTATTGATCAATGCATTTAATCGACACAGACGAACAAAGCAAAAAGTTATATACTGATATATTAAAGATTCTTTGGAGTTCTTGTGTGCACCCCTTAACATTGATATCATTTATATTTTTATGGTACCACCACTTACAGGAGCAGGGCTCCTCTTTCCGCGAAGGAGGCTAAAAAATTAACTGAAAACGGGGATAAGAAATAGAATCCTCTATACTCTATTTATAAATACCATTGTCAAACGCAATTCCTCAAGGAGATGGGAAAGCTGAGAGATTGTAATTGCTTGATGGAGGGAGGACTCGCTGAAAGAAGTTCGTCTTTTTTAACGCGCTGATATTTTCCACCAAGACTTGTCCTGAGTGTGACTCCTAACCCGAAACAGAATATTCCTATCTCTAACGGCAAAGAATTAAATCGGAAAGATTTGACGCGTCAACGGTAGAGGTAGGACAACTCTTAAGTATTAGGCGTCTGCTTTCTTAAAAACTAACTGAACATGAGTTGGAAGAATATGGAATTCGGATGTGACTCCTATCGGCACATCAAGAATTGAAAAATGGACATATAACAGAAACAGTCTAGCTTAAAGATCAGTGTGAATGAAACTTCGCATGTAAAATAAAAGTGTATGATTAGTTACGAACCATCGTGAGTGTGTAGGAACTCAATATAATCGGTAAAAGGAGAGAAGAGTGTTGCTACATCGAATACTCAATAAACACATCACACATAATAGGAAGCCGATTCTGACAATACAAATCGTGACATCGACGTCTAAAGGAAGGAAAGCTTAAGAAATTAACCTGTAGCAGGATGCGTGCCGATACAGTGTACAAACAGCTCTATTCGTATATCAAGACGGTTATACCCACACGAGAGACCCCCATATAGTCTCTATTTCGAGAACACAACCAGATCGTGATCATTTAGCAGGTAGGAATAGGCATATGTCCCCATATATATTTGAGACCTATAGTGAGCATTCTAAAGCTCTATTACTAAAAATGATTCAGAAGGAACGAGAATGAGATTCCAAGTATCCTCACGAGACAATAGAGCTGAGAGAGAGTTTCAAAGATTTAGTGACAGTATTACTAGAGCTGTTTGATGTAGAGCCTATAAAAGATACCGAATAGTTAGAGAGACTCAGAAGTCTGCAACTTAATAACCTCTCTCTCAGGGTGATCTCGATATATGAGCATAATATGCGTCGCTTTTCCTCGAGCAGCTGAGGAAAAAGTCATTAAGTATTAAGGCGCTCTTATATTAGAGTAGCTATCAGTAAAGTTGAAATAAAGACCAGACTATCCGGATTCTTAGAATTGAGCACTCCTCCCATCTCTCGAAACATCGATGAGAGTGAAGATGCCATCGCGGGGGTAACTAGCCATTCCGTGATCGGTTCATGAAAACAGTAGTAGAGCTCTTGCAATGCAACCCCCGTCTCATAGAGAGCAATTGAAACACACTTTAAAAAAATGAGTAGAAACGGCGGGGTGCGCGAGTGGCCAGCTAAAAATAAGAGTAGGGGAGTGAAGGATTGTTGGCCGGTCAAACATGTCCAGATAGGTGTGAATGATCGCGACTGGAAAGAACATGAAAATGCCTAAATAATAATATTATCGCTTGCTATTTACAGTAACCGCGTAAGTATGTAGCAACAGAACCGTCAGAATACGGAATAAAGTGAGCGCAAAGGCAGAATTTAAATAACGTTATTAAAGATGTATCTTTGGCTAAGAGGCCAGAAATTTTATCAAGATGAATAGTAGAACAAACCAAAGGTTTGTCAGCAACGTCAATACTTTGCCTATTTATTGAAGGTATCTTACCCTGTCAAATATATGATCTCCCATAATTCTCAGAGTTGGCAGTGACAAAATGATAATGTGTTAGTTCTTATTGTGTAAGAGGGAAGAGCGAGAGTTTTCTTCAGTCCCGATAATGCATTCGTTCTCGTCTATGTAATGGTCACTAAGAGTGAAACAAGCGTCATCGAAATCACGGTTTTTTTGGGTGTGAATTAATGATGTAAGATTTGTAATGATAGAGAATGCAAGCGTGCGCTAATAATCCCTTTGGGGTAGATCACGACCCCCCTACCTTTTCAGCAGCAATAACTAGGAGTTCTTTCGTGCTCACAAACGGTATATTCCATTCTCTCAGGTATGTTAGACAAAAGAAGCGTAACTCATCTGTCACGGAATCTACTCCAGTCCCTCAATAGATCCCTGAAAACTTACATTGCAAGACAGTATCGTTTATACCTAATAAGAGGCCAGAGACGTGCGTATGTGGTTGTAAAGATTAATATAGCTATTTATGCTTAAAAAAAGTTGCAATGATTGTGCAATTAAATCTACTCTTGTAAATTATCTGTAAAGTACACAATCATTGTATAACGAAGAAAAAAGACTATGAATTGATTTATTTTAAAGTTAAGAGTGTAATATGAATTAGTTAGGGCGATCTGGAATGTGTGTGAAGGTTCCCTAATAAACTGTTCCAGATCGTTAATAATGCTGAATGATTTATCCTCCTTCCCACCCATTATTATCAGTATGTAAGAGCACCAAACCACAATCTATAATGCTCCGTGTGGTCGTACATTGAAACTAGCATGACTCTAGTGCAGAATAGAGAACTTAATAAACATTGATAAGATCTATCTCTAAATAAAGAAACAGGAAAATCTATTCCCTTAGGAGAGCAGTGGCAGAAACATAAGGTAAACGGTTAGCAGTAGGAAGACAGCTTTTAAGCCATAAAAACATTGAAATTAATTGATTCAAGATATTCGAAACGTGTTACAGAAACGTTTATGTATATATAGGCTCAGACCCAGTCATTCAGACGAAAATTGAAAAATAAGTTATAGTTACAGATATGTAGGGTTGCGTAGAGAAAAGGGTACACTCCCTGGCTAGCTGGGTCTCAGACAAAAGTAAAATAATAGGATGAGAGGTTAACACGAAAGTCTATAGAAAACCAACCCCCACACACCGCGACCTCAATATTCACGAGACTAAAAATAAATACCACCCAAAACAATAAATGTCTAAAACCAAGTTTAATTGAAAAAAACAAACAAAAAAAACATTAGAACCAGTAAAATTACAAATAAAAATGACAAGAATATAAAGTAGATTAATGGAACCTCGTATTAAAGAAAGTAACTGAATATAATCGATATTCTAAACTAAATACTATACTTTAAAATCTTAAAGAAAACATTCGATAAAAAAAAAATTAAAGGTAAACGACACAAAAACGTTGGCTCATGTCGAGTATCTGCTTCCAGCTAAGCTCAAAGCCAAATTTTTTTTTAAATCTAACGTAACTCGAAATATAAGTGTTTGAAAGCCCTTCCTGTAGTCTAGAACAATGTGAGGTATTTTTTTAGACCTAATGCAGGACGTAATAAATTTTAAATTGATTTAACTATACTAAAATCTAACTAAAACATAGCTGTGTAAACTGAATTATTAAACTTAATTAATAATATACTCCTCATAGTACTCAATTAAATTTACATGGAGTATATACGTAGCTAAACGGTATAATGTAGAGATGTGTGAAGTTAGCTTTTACGAAGGTAATTGTACGTCAACACGACTAAGCCTTATTATATAAGATTAAGTAATTGGTTACCGAACCGTTATTATGAGCTTACATGGATTGAATTCTCTATATTTTTTTATTTTTTAATAGATATTTTAGACGTGTGAAAGCTGCTTTAAATAATCAATACTTTTCAGAAAAATTTAGACTTCAGCGCGCATTTTCACTTTCATTTTATGAACATGTGTTTCGCAATCATACACTCTGATATGATATATGAAGGTGGCAGGCAGATAACGACACGATCCAAAATCTCATGGTTTATGTATTTTACATATTAATTAGATATATCTGAAATACTAAAACATTTGAACATTATAGTATACTTTTTTCTGGATATCATAAAATAGAACATCTTCCGAAATATAGTTAATACAAACCAATCCCCTCAATGAAAAATGAGGTACATGATAGCGTGATTGCATTATAATCACTAACACTTGACTCGGTACTCTTTGGGTACATTTTTTTATAGAACTGCGTATTTCCAACGGTTTTGTGAGCTACTAACATGAGACAAAAATTACTCCGAGAACATAGGAAAAAATAAAGTCTATTTAAGAGAGAAGCTTAATACACGAGCTCTATATTCTTATTATAGCGAAGAGCCGTCTCTATATAAATTGTTATTCTTATTCTCAGAAGCCATATGGGCCCTTATCGTATCAAAAATCTGTTCCCAGGTAAATTTATATTGTTATCATATATGCAAAACTTTATTTGAATACTGCAGGTGCGTGTAAAAAATAGATTAAACTAATTTCCTTGCTCTTTTTTTATAAATAAATAAAAAAAAATTCCCTAATCATTTATTGACGTAATCAATTTTTGGAATACCAAAGAATTCTCTACGCACAGTATATATAATTTAGTAAAGGATACTACATACTTGGATATTCAATTAACAAACGTATTAATTAATTAATCATTAGTTTACTCTATTATGATTCATTTTAAATTAATAATTTTGTGAAAAGTTTCAAAATTCTAAAAATGGAATAAACAAGAAATCAAATAATTTTGAAAATAAATGAATATAATTTAATTCTCATATAATTATTTACTAAGTCATATGAAAAAGGAAATATCAGCAATTTGAATAACCATCTCTCAAGCGAATATACTCCGATACTACTCACTAATATTATATATATAATATATAATACTATATAACTATATATTTATATTATATAATATATAATATTGATAATAATTATCATATATATACCTATCATCACTTATATTTGTATTTTAGAAGAACTACGTATAATGATATAGTATCGATATATATTATCTTTTATAACTTCATGTATGTAATATCTACCTTAATTCTATATATTTTATTATTAGCTCATTATAATTATCTACACCATTATATATATATATTACTAATATACATATGACCATATATAATATTAATATATAAAATAAATATAAGTACCTCTATTATTGAGATATGATGAGTATATAATCGTATATATAACGTCTTAAAAATATCCTTTTGAAACGCCCAATCCACTTTAAATACACTAATTAATAATATATTAGGTTATATAATTGAAATAAATATTGATAATAGTTCAGAATTCGCATCAAATTTCGGTCTTGAAATCATAAATTAATAATAAATACTTTCAAATGAATTGAATTATATAATAATAATAATAATAAATAATAAAATAAGTAATAATAATAATAATAATAATGAAAAGATCATTTGCTGGAAAAGTGAAAAGTGGAACGGAGTCGCTCTTCCTCTTTAACCAACAATACAAATCATTAAAATTGATCATAAAAATGAGGGACGCACAACGTATAGTCCAAAGATGTGAAAAGGGCCGATATCAGATGATCACGTGTACGTCTTTATAGTTCACATATAAACGTCTTTGAACAGTTCACATGACGTTGTTTTTTTTTTTTTTTATCCAAAGTATCACTTATGAAATGCTTTTTAAAAAAGGATAAATGGGCGAGTTTGTGTCACATAACGTCTGACAATTTTACCGCTTCTCTCAACTTATGAGATTGGTCTTATAAGGAAGAGATGCTAATTATGCCTTGCCTAATTTATTAGACAGATGGGACATTCTCATATATATATATATATATATATATATATATATATAAATATATAATATATACTATATGATTATTTATAAACCAACCTAACAATAAAATTACTTAGATATATACAGGTTTTCTACTACACCTATACCTATTATTATAATATATCACTCATATATAATAATTTAATTATAATATACGTAAAACACAAACTACAATAACCGTCATAGTATAAATCAATAATATATAATATGAATAATATATATATCATTTACTATACTAATAGATATGAACTATCATAATAAATACCACTACAACCTAGACTTCTAACTCACCATATTATATAATAATATTAAATATTATTTCCTTATATACCATATGAGTATATAAACGTTCATATACTATATATATAGTAATGCATAAAGTCTCATATATAACTATATATGTATAATAATATATATATATATAAATAAAGGATAGATCCGGACCCAAAGGTTTTCGATGGGGTTGAGGGTTTTGTGGGTCCAGTCCTCCTGCATCTGCACATGGATAGGTAGTTCGTAACCGTCGCGTTATCGCGCATTAGGTGAAAATGGTCGCTATGAACGGGAGAAAGGGCATAACATAGTCCTGTAGAATGTGTTCCAGGTAGTATATGGTGCATTCAACGACTTCCGGTGAATAGAAACAAGAGCGGAACGGATGTCCAAACAATTATCGCCCAAGAACAATTTGAACTACCTCCGAACGCCTTCTTTAGTGCCATGTTGCATGGGCTCCAGCGTACACCACATCTACGTTACACTCTATCAAGAGCATCTCTAGATCTCAAGCATACCCTGGTTTCATCTGTGAACAACATACGCTTGCAGTCGTCGGTTCAATGTGCGTGATTCTTAGCGAATAGTAGTAGTTATACTTTTTGCACGACGGTGAACAGCGATGTGCTGCTGGCAGCCCTTCTACTTGCCAGTCCCGCTTCATGGAGTCGTCGTCTCACAGTTACAGCTGAAATTCGCACATTCCTTATGATCGCGAGGTTATTCCGAAGTTCAGTATTGGTGGACCCTCTGTTTGGTAACACCCTCAGTAGTAATAGAACACTTCCCGAACCCACTTTTTTCTATATAAATGAATAGAGATATATTAGTCTTATGCATGGAGGAATTGACAGGCTGTCAATCGACAACAACAAACGAATGTCTTCATGATTATTATTTTTTATTACGCGCGCGCGCGCATGATGTTAACATACACATTATTATTATTATTAATTATTGTATTATTATTCGAAAAAAAGTGTAATCCCTTCGACTGCAAGTCTTGAGCCGACTCCGACTCCGACTCCTGCCCCGCTTCGCGCCGCTTAGCCCCGCACCGCACCGATTCCGTCTCATCCTCTGAAGTTTTATTATTATTATTATTATTATTATTATTATTATTATTATTATTATTTAGTGATAGTAGTAGTAGTAGTAGTATAGTAGTAGTAGTATAGTATAGTAGTATGTAGTATGATGTAGTATATAGTATGGTGTAGTAGTAGTAGATTATCGTATCGGGTTAAAATTTGAGGTGTATGGGATTAACCTCGCGCTAGACGAGTACGTCCCCCTGGGTTCCCGAAGGGGACCCACCCCACTTAAAATCAAAGTTCGTAATGTGTGTGAAATTTGTAGAGGCTCAGAGTTGAATTCTAAAATACTTGTATGTGAATTGGAGGAGTTGGCTCCGGCACCGGTGCTGGAGCCGCTCAGTTGCCGATTCAATAAACAGTCGTATAACAACCAATTCAGTGTTTATAAGCGTTATCGTGCTAGATCTAAGTATAGCGTTATAAGTCCATATAGGTTCTGACCCCCCATTAGGTGGTCCCGACTGAAAAAAGGACACAGAGTTGGCAAAACAGAGGTCGAAAGAGGAAGAAAGAAGATGAAAAGATGAATAAGGAGGAAAGATGAAGAAGGAGTCTGACACAGAGAAGTAGGAGTCTAGCCTGCACTGCTCCGTGCTGTGCCGAGTTATTAAAATATAAGTGTAATATATACAATTTGTTGTCCCTTATACATGTTATTGTCTTGATAACCACATAACTGCCCATGTCACCACTCATGAAAAATAAAAATAAAAAATAAATAAATAAATAAATAAATAATAAAAATAAATAAAATTTCTTCATTCTTTTTATGTTTAAAACAATTACATTTTTACATACCCTAAAGCAGTAAATCAGTAAATCAATGCACCCTTCCCAACCTCCATTGATCTATTGATCTATGACTATTGATCTATTGATTAAGCCTCAAATTTTTTACTAAATTGTCATGTTTACATACCCTAAATCCAGTAAATCGCTAAATCAAGCCACCCAACCTAGCCTCCTGTCCATCATATCTATGACTATTGATCATTGATCTATTGATTAGGTCAAATTTATTACACAACTTGTCATTTTTACAACCCTAAATCAGAAATCAGTAAACAAGCCACCCAACCTACCCCTCCTGCCCATCATGATTCTATTGATCTATTATCTATTGATCTACAAAAAAAAGGTGCAATTTTTTTACTAAAATTGTTCATGTTTACATACCCTAAATCATAAATCAGTAAACAAGCCATCCAACCTACCCTCTGTCATATCATGATCTATTGATCTATTGATCTATTATCTATTGATTAAGGTCAAATTTTTTACTAAAATTGTCATGTTTAATACATACCCTAATTCAGTAAATCAGTAAATCAACCATCCCAAACCTAGCCTCCTGTCCAATCATAGATCTATTGATTCTATTGATCTATTATCTATGAATCTATCATTTTCTTTTACTAAATGTCATGTTTTACATACCCTAAATCATAAAATCAGTAAATCACCACCCAACCTACCTCCTGGCCAGTCGTATCTATTGACTATAATCATGATCTATTGATTTTAATGTCAAATTTTTTACAAAATTGTAACTCTTTACTAAATCAGTAATTCAGTAAAATCAGTAAATCAAACCACCAGCCCGCCACCCGCCTGTTCATCTTGACTATAGCTAATGGATTTCTTATTGAGTCTAAAAATTCTGGTGACTACCTGTCATTAACAGACAAAAACAAAAGTGGTGGCACATTAAGAAGCACGGAGCATCATCAAACAGGAAGATAACCACAAGATCAAACCAGACCACGCCGTAAACAGTGGAATTAAACGTGTGTACTTAACAAAGTCACACGGAACAACAGTAAATAACTAACATTAGCAACAAAGACGTTAACCTAGGCACACTTTGGTTCAAGCAGGTCCGCGACAGAACAAGGTAAGTTGACGAGGAACAGGAAGATGGTAACAAAAATGTACCACTGAACCTGGGATGAGTAGCATACAACCAGCAAAGGAGGCTAACGGTAACACAAGGGTGCACAGTGATAAGAACGCGGTTACATAACAGTGCTAGAACTAAGAAAGAATGACAACGACAAACGGGCATTTCACGCGTTCTTTTTGAATATGTAAGCTCAACAAAATTGATTCAAAGATCTCTCTAGTAATAAACGCTCGACTATTGTCAATAGAACTAACCACCCACAACTGAGTGAGTATGAACCGACTCCATATCCATACTGCTCCAAAGAGTAAGGGAAGCCGAGCACGAGATCACTATCCAGACCCAACAGCGACAAAATTATTAGCGATCTGGAACAGACTCATATTAAGGGAGACCATTAATCAACAACAATTCGCAAGATCAGACACCTAAAATAATTCTCTAGAGCACGCAACTCTCGACCGGCAATTATACCGAAAAACAAGTCAATGACCTCTCAACCAAATAGGCTCGTTTCTCCTTCCGTAGTCTATAATAAACGTCAGTAATCAGATTATACCCCATACCCTAATACAGCGATAATCTCTGACACAGACAACAGGCTGCACCTCTGACAACAGATTAGTGTACGAAGAAAATACACGACGCATACGTTCTGCTTTACACCAGACATCACCGCACCATACCTGACCAACTAATATCGGAGCACGAAAAACTTGTCTTTGTGACACCATACTCTCGGGCTAATTGGGGTTATTGCGTCGCTTTCTTTTGCTAACTAACCGATTGGAATTATACCCGTTTTTGGCACGAAGAAGACTCCTATAGGATTACCTCTAGCTAAAAAAAGTAAGGATACGAGACAGAAGTAGAGAGTCAGTGGCGAGCTATACGCCAGAAGGACTCGGCCCCCTGGTCAGAAAAGACCAACTCTAGGCAGAGATAGTGCATAAATCGACGATCAGCTCGAACCCTAAATGCAACATATTACTGCGTCGAGTGACAATACAATTGAGTACGTGACAGCCTCTGGTTCTCATGGCCATTCAAAGTGGGAAAGAAACAAGGAGGAGGGCGAGACCTCCAGTCAAGCGCGGGGTGCTTGAGAAGATAACTACTCTCGCTGTCTGGCGCTTTACAATACAACGAAAACGCCGACTTGAGAAATTTATCGTACATTTTGCTGAATCGTCGTGAAGGAACGGAGTATCATGGTTAGAACGGAGTCGGCCGGGCTCACAGCGCGTCCCTATCAAACCTAATAAGGCTGAAACGGGAAAGTAGCAAGCTAGGATCCTATTACTTGAGCAGTACTCGCTTGCACATTACGTGAAGTGAGAGACAACTTTTCTGCCTCTTGCAAACAATCTATCTCATAATCATGTAAAGATAATTAACATCTGCCTTTCCAAATCCATGATATTTATTACGACTGACATCTGAACCCGGATGTCTCAGTTGGCGCTCAACAACTCTGGTCTGGAAAAATGCGCTGTCGCTGGGAATGGTACAACTCTTTATTGGAGCGCGAGCACTCTCTTTAATTCCAATACTCCGGACAAATTCCAACACTACATGGTGCACTGTTATTTACCACTAAGCCGACAACACTCAGAGGCCGTAACACTACTATATATTCTCTCACCTTCCATGGGTGTCATACATTGCTACGAAATGCTAAACCATTATCGGGATGCTGAAGCGCGAATCGCTACGGATTGGTTATCGAATTAACAAGGTACAAAAATCCTGACAACACCGCTGGACACGGCACTCGGAACGATAAGACTTTAACCGAAGATAGGCAATACATACTCCAGGCACATCGAAACACCATTAAAGTAACTCGATTGGTCAGAGCGAGACGAGTAACCATATAAACGTATCCGGACACTGGTACTGGCCTCAGTCTCATTGCAAGCCTATTACTTACTCCGTCGAACATAATTATAATCAGGGCGCGTATAATACTAGGTACAATTGAACTATTTCTCAAGATCGCTTGGAGCACAAAGCGACGGGAGCCAATATGAGACTCGCAGTGCTCTTTGATAGTCCCTACGAAGAGACCATATATGAGCGCTAAACACTAGACTCTCTCCTGAAACACCATAATGACGTCTACAGAATATAGAAGTGGCGCGTGTACCTTTGTATTCTGTCAAGAAAAGAAATCTAATTGAAGAAATCTGCCTCAGAGCTGGCTCACGTGGTATGCTGGATCATCTGAGAGATCACTGCATATCACTTCCGTTCAGAAGTTATTAGAGGTATGGCATGTAATTAGACGCTCCTAATAGCAGCCTCAACCCAGAAGCATCCGACCCTCCCGCACCAGAATCCGTGGCGTTTTCGGATACCCTATCTGAAATGCGAGCGTTGAGTAGGTGCATACATCCGTGCTTGCGCCGTTTAGGGAAGCATCTGGAGTGATAACACAAAAAATAAGTTTCTTGCGTGTGAGAGACTAATCAGCGAATTTATCCGGGATATAGCTGTAACGAAACTGGTATATCAAGCATAAGACTTAATTTCGACGAGATGGAACGAAAGGGATGTAGAAGGGGTTTACTCAACTAGCACCGCGTCAAACTCCAGACTCCAGCTACCATTCTGCTACGATATCGCATATCCACACTGCCTCAGCTGCTCGGGTACCTAAGCTTATGTAAACGATCATTTATCACTGGCATCTGCATCAACAATCATCAAGCTTTGACTCACGTGTTGCAAGCGTCAAAGCTTGTGCATTACCATGCCTTAATGCGAAACGCGACTCAGTGAAACATGCTAAGTACCGATTCGGGATTCCAAAGGTATAGTGAGTAGACATACACTCTACAAGCGCATAGTCATTCATGATTTGTTACAAAATACAGATACAGACGATAATTCGGCGAAATTCACTATACTGTAATTCTGTGTTCGGATTCATCAGCATTACTTTGCGATTGTAACAGAATCAAACTGTTTCATCAGCAATTATCCTCGTGGCCACTTACAATATCTCAAAAGACCACGATGCCGGTTATCACTCATAGTTTTCGCAAACCTCAGAGATTTATGACAAAGCCTATACCTAACTTCACTCTGCAACAGTAATTAATGTACTAATAGAGGTCACGTCCAGGATAAGTAACATGAAGAAATAAGATACTGGCGGTAGAGAGATACACCGAAGGCTCTTACATGGTAAACTGTAAATACTTGGCAGAGTGCTGTCGGTATATAAGGGCAAAGATAATACAGACCTCTCTCTACAAAACACTATCGTGACCTGCCAGCACAACACCACAAGCTCCCTTCACGCGACCGCTTTCCTACCCTTCCACCGTTACCCGCTCGCAGGATGAAACTGTTGACGGCGACTCGTATGTGAATGCACATGAGGCGGGAATCATATGGTAGGGTGAGTGACATGTGTCTTCAGCTATCACCAGTATTCGTAGTATTTTTGCATGCCCTCCACTGAAAAAAAAGAGCCCTGTTAGCACAAAGGGACGCTCGATAGACGTTCAAAGAGACGCAATGGGCGGTAAACACTATTAGAGGTAAAACACTAAACATGTACAATTCGGCAAGACTGAATACGCTATTGCTAAATATCACTTAAATAAGGTAACAAAGAATTATTATTTAATACACAGAACATACTCGTGTGTTAGTTCGAGCATGTATTGTGCGTCGGGTGCATGAGAGCGTGCGACGATTGTATGGCCAACTATATTAAATACCAAAACTCAAACCGATCTCACAGGTAGTGTTACTCAAACTACAAATATGCAAATCTTGCATTAATGCATCTGTTTGTATCATTTTAACGTGTCGTGTACACCGAAGATCTGCGGCGGGCGAGACACACATGAAGCTCTCAAAGCTTGGATAAAAGCCGATACTCGCGAACAGTGTAGATATATTTCAAACAAAGACGAGTTAAACGTATAAGCGGAACAGATTGTAAACTATAGGGTGGTTGCAGGAACCAAGATTAGCAAATCTTACTATCGCAGATAATCACTACCATGCCATCACTGATTTACCATTCAAAATTACAAAGTGAGATAAGCGATAGTGACAGCCCCTGTACAACTAAAAGGTGATAAGTACGTCATTGTAGCTACTTATAAGAGGTCGCGATTGAGCTGCACCACCGAATGAGAGAGTTTAATGCGATGTAGGAAACAGGATCTCCACACCTCTCTGATCATATAGTTAAGATGGACGTTTAAAAAACAATGGAGGAAGGACTCTCAGCTCATAGACGTTAAGAGATCAGTGTGATAGGATTGAGTGTCATTACTCTCAAATTCACGTTACAAACACCTCCCGAGATCGGTGTGCTTTTCCCCACTTTCAAAGACACTGTACACCACTTGCAAGGTGGCGACTAGCTCTCACTCCTAGTAGGTGGCATCACTGCGTGAAAGAAATTTATCTTATTAGGGAGATCGGGTGCTGATAAAACGAAGTGAGTCGTCAGGGAGGTTGAATACTTGATATTAAATCGGTGTGAAACGTGGCTGACTGGAAGGTAGATTGTTTGTATCTTAAGCAAGCTTGTCAAAGAAAACATGTAAGATTATATGCGTTCAGATTGTACAAATGACGGGTTGGAGCGATTGTGTTGAAAATTGATTAATCTATAAATTCTAAGAGTACGTTGTGAGATAAGACAATGTAAAAATTGGATATGTTAAAAAGATCGAAGGTGTAAGTGTATTGAGTTTTGATAAAATTATGTGTGTACAGAGCGGGTTAGAGGTGTTGTAATATTAGCTTCAAATCACGTCAGGAAATAATGTAATGATGTTTGAGAAACATAGAGATAAAACATTTTATACGATTCCTTATTCTAGGTGAGCAATGGTGGTGTGTTAGACATATGGATAGAGTCGCACAGAATTTTCGTTTCGGACACAAAGATTGTACAGACACTAAAAAACTGAGTCCGACGATTAACTGTCATATTCATAGTGTTCTATATAGGATATTCGTGTAATACCGTCAGTTACAGATATAGATTAGTTTTCTACTTTATATAAGTTGGAAAATAAAATTATGACGTTGTAAATATGCTTTCTAACTTTCTATATCATTCAAAAATGATGTTTTATCGTATTGCTTTTCTTAGCATAAACTTAATAATTTCCTTTTTTATCTTAATTATCAACATTGCTCTAAAGAAATCGTTTTTTCTTAACATTGATTATTTAATATAAGATCTCTACTCTACACTCCACTCCATTGATCTCAATATTCTCGAACAATGATTACTCAATAATATGATCCTAGAATCTCCATATTAGTATACATAATATCATAGGTATATATATTATACGTGTAATAAGGGGTTATGTAGACTGCAGTGAGAAGTTAGTTTATTTTAACTGATTTACTTTATATATATTTATTATGTACATAAAAATTCAGTATAAACTTGAAAAGTTATTATTACATGTTGAATATTTTATTCAAAAACTAAGTTTTTATTTATTTCAGTAATTATAATAATATATTTGTTATTTTTTATGTATAATTAGTTTGTTGATTTTAAAATTTATTATTATGTTTTATTAATTTTTATCTTACTTGAATTTATATTATTATATGATATACTAACAATATATTTAGTATTATGATAGAATAGATTTTTTTAAATAAATTGAATTAGCTGAAAAGTAATAAAATTGTTACTAAAGAATTTTGAATTTATCGCTTTGTGCAGTAATCGTTTTTATATTTTTATACCATTTTTGTACATTTCTTTTGACTGGAGTAAAAGTTATTTTAAAACAGCGACAACCAAAAATATAGAGATACATGAGAGTTTAGAGAAACTTCATTTTTTTCTACATGTGATAAAAAGTGTGAATTTTAGGGGACGTTTTATAAGATATATAATATATAATATATATATAGTATATATATAATAAGGTTATATATGTTTATGTGATATTTACTTATTGTTATGATAAGCGCATGAGATGTGTAAGTAGTAAGTGAATGTCTAGTTATTAATAGAGGTGGTTTTATCTCCGATTTATCGAAAATAATCAATATAAGTGTGAAGGTGTTGTATAATTTTAAGTCGGCGGTTTTACATTTTGGTATACTAATTATTCTCTTTTGATTCGAGAACAGTGTTATTAGTTAGCGTGATATATTATGCGTATATAAAAACTCTTGTTTGTGTGACTGTTTTAAAAACACATCCGATTTTGCTAAACAGCGTACACTTTAACCTAAAGACCACTTATTGGTGTTTATCCATAGAGATATTTTTACACGCAACATAACGCAAGAGCTTCGAAACCTATTGACCTTGCAAGTAGAATCTATTATAACGGTCAAAAGGCATTTGGAGAGTCAACACGAGCTGGTAGTGAGGTAAATTGGTCCAGGGCGGTGAGGTAGATTTTCGGATACTGTATGAGTGTAAAGCGTTAAAATTTCTAGGAAACTTATTTTTACAATTGTAGCTGTGAGAATGTATTGAGACTAAAAAACTGATGGTAGTTATGTGGGTAGATAACTCAGGGGTTGAATGTGATAATTTGTAACAAGGCAGGGTGACTGTGAGATGATATTATGAATATAATGTATCGAGTATATAAGGGTAGTAGATTTAAAGGTAGGTGGAAATATATATTGACGGTATAGGCCAAGGGGGAAAAATTAACTTAGGATAAGGGGGGATAGATATCTGATTAAAATAGTAAGAAGAGGGCGGAACTATGATGAGGTGGAGATCTCAGCTCCTGTCCCGACGGCGTATGGTACGTCCGCAATGGTAGTCGTGCACAGCGGAGGAGGAGAAAGCACTACCAGAATAGGGGTGCGGACATAGCGGAGGTGGCGTGCAGGATGTGCGTCGAGAGAAATTAGCGGGAGAGACTATAGCGACGTGTGCGTGCTGATGCAAGAAGAAGAGCATTTTCGCCGCTCTGATTGTGGTTTAGCCCGGTCACGCAAGTTGTGTGAAAAAAGGACTGTGTGAGCAGATAGGCAGTGTGGATAGAGTTTACTTATATATAGAAAGAAATTCCTTATTGTTTATAAAAAGATGTGTAGGAACTCTAAGTTATTTGTTATGTGTGGTGTAAGTTTGGGTGATTTAACTATGTATGGTATGTTACTGGTGGGGATGGGTGTGGGTTCCTTTATAACGGTACTGAGTACTGGTATATAGAATTTTTTTTATAATTTTGAGAAACGTACCCGTGTATGTGAAAACTTAGATGCAGTTGAGTCCTCCGTGCTTAGACTGTGAGGATACTGGCCATTGTAGGTTGATCATAGTACATAACAATATGTGGAGATTGTGTGTGGTAAAGCAATAGAAGACAGTCAGGGCACTATGTACTGCTGCATTGCTAACTCAACTTGTAGATCGTATGACTCTTATAGTGGTAGAGTTAGAGTAGATAGGATACGCTAGGGCAATATTCTAAATAGTCAATTAATCTGGAGATGCTATACTACACCGGCCAACGCGTACGCGTAAGTCATGGTTATAATACGTTCACGAGTATCTTAATTCACATCGGTGACGTATCATTAAGCGAAACCGAATGGGTGGACTTGCAATCAAATAGGTAGTGGTAAGGTACCGGCTCAGAGGGCATAATAATATATATATGAATGATAGAGGGTCTATGTAGCTATATTATTTATATATATTATACTTAGTGAAGGTGCAATATAAAGGTAGGGAATAAATGGGTCAAATAAGCATAGGGTTATGCAGGGGGTAGTAGAGGTGGTGATGTGTCGTGATAAAGAGTGAGGACTCACGGAGGCGTTAAAATAAAGAAGCTCTAAATAAAGAACCTTAGGATTCAGTGGAGGAAGTGTTACCTCAGACACTAATATGTATGTGAGTATATAAGAATTCATGTAGAGAAATATGAGCAGCTGAGATATTCAACACATAGACAGCCTCGATGTGTGGCTCACATGAATTAATAATGATACTCTGTGTATGAGTACACGCTGTACTTAGGTCAGATTAACGGTAGGAAGTGAGAGGGGATGGTGAAGTTAACGTTGTAATAGGCAAGGATAGAGCTGATACAGAGACTAGAAAACAACGATGTACAGTGTGAGTGAAGGTCTCCGTACCCTGGATTCGGACTGTATTGAATACATAGCCTTGGCTCAGGCTTAATGCAGAGTGGCGCATAGTAGACCTTGAGGGAAAAAGATGACTTGTGTAACGGTAGATGTAGTGTGAAAAGAACGACAAAAGTAGGTAAGAAGAGAATAGTGTGTGTAGGAGAAAGAATCGCTCGGAAGATGAGGAAGATGAGAGAATGAAAAACCGGGAAAGATACGTGATAAGAGGATATACGAGTGTGACTAGAGGAAAAAGAGGGGGAGACCAGGTGAGTGGCGGGATGGCGTCGTCATTGAAGATCTTATTCCTTTTTTTTATCAAGTATCCAAAAATATTAATGGTAGTCCTGTTCTTAGAGACAGTTGAAGTCGGAGGATGAGGCCGTAGCGTTTACAATGTATGATTTGCTCATGGGCGTAAATTCTAGTGTGTGGTGGAAAACGGTGGGACGGATTGCAGACGTCGATGATGACTCGACTTAAATCCTGTGGTGTCTGACCAGCAAACAATGTTGAGAAATACTGTATGTGTGTAAATAGTATGGAGGTGAAAAGGAATCAATCAATTATTGATCACTGTTACGATCTCACATGGTAATGTGATAAAAATGAATAGCGTTAGTATTATGATTAAGAAATCATGAGCTTGAACAAACGTACTGAATAGTCACGTTCTTGTATGACTCACATAAGTAATTCAGATGTATATGTGTGGGAAGTTAAGAGGGTGATAAGTCAACTTATATGTGAAACGTAAACAGATCCTGGCCATGCTGGATAAGGCGTGTTACGGGTCGGCGCGTGTACTGATATAATTTCATAGTGTTGATAAGATAAGGCAGAGAGTGAAGTCTTGATTAAGGGAGAGACTGGGGGGATGTGTGGTGTATGTTTCCCCAAGGAAGATCGCAAAAGTGACAGCTGGAACATCCAACTGATAGATGCTCAATGAGTGAGGGCAAGGATCCCCAAATTACAATTTTAAAGAAGGAGGACAGTTTGCAGCAGTCGTGCTAGGGAACGGAGAGTTATTTCTTTCGACGAGATAGTATTGCTGATATATGAGCTCACTTGTGAGCTTATGAGGAAATAACGGTGATAGCAAGTTGATGTGAGAGCAACTCGGATATTTCTTTCCAACCGTAGTTGATAGGGGTGCAATAACATCAATAGTATAGCTCTGCAGCATTCATATCGTAACAACTGCCAGCCAAGAAATTTATTTGAAAAATTAGGAAAGGATTTGTTCCATCACAATTTTGTTTCTGTGCTGTGTTGGTTAGTGTTGGTGTGCATTTGGTTGACAGTCTAGGACTACACGTGAGAGCACTTAACATGTACTTGATTTGTCAAGGTAAAAAAATAGGTGGCACCGAAATCTTCAGAGTTTATCCTAATGAGTGAAGTTAACGTATAGCTTCTTTGACTGGTATTCCTATGTGTGGGTTCAGTTCATTAGCTGGTGTTCGTGGCGTAACATTGACTTTGATATGTATCCGCAGACTGTATTTATATGAGCTAGACATAGCATTTGAACAGAGTATTAAGTGAAAAGACAAGTGGCACACCAATATAGTTCTATAATCACTGATGATCTCAATTGACATGCAAAGTATTTCTAGTGACTTGGCACAGAAGGAGTAGGTTTGAGGTGCAAGGGTCGTGATGGATAGTTTTAGCGTAGTACTTAAGGGAGGGTGATGTTAAAAGCGAGGTATATACGGTTGTGTTTACGGAAAAATTCGCGGAACTGAGACTCAAGAGGCACATTTACTTAGTGAGAGGTCACTATTGCAGATAATCCATATGACTTCTATGCGCAAGTTGCGGATCGCAGCCCTCTTTAGTCTCAGGAGTCGTTGTTCGTGTGTGTGAAGAGATGGATGGTAGCATGGATGTGTGTCATATCTCGTAATTTGACTTGGAGTTTATGTGGGCGCTAATTTGTCATATTATATCTATCCTATAGGGAGTTTAAAATAAATTGACTCCTAATCAATGTTCTTGAAGCAAAGTTCAAGATTAATGTCATTCTGAACTTCCAAATCACAAATACCATTTATCTACTCTATCGAAAGGTTCAAAAATTCATATGATATGCATTTGTACACGTGACTTCACTTTTGATCTGTTTGTTTGTGGCTTTGATTTTTACATTTTTATTATTACATTCAATTTACTTGTTGAACACAAAACTTTGCCTTTGGGTAAAATTTGTTTAAAATCATCTTAGAACCAATAGTCAATTAAAACAAAAGTGACTCCTTCTCTTTCATCAAATATAGCATTCAATCTTTTTGCAACTTCCCATAGCTTCCATATTATAGTACTAAGAAATGGAGAATATTAGGTATCTGCTGCTTATTACTGATTTTTTACTGCTCAATATTTTTCTTTAAGATATATGCGTAATAGATCCAACATAGTGTAATTTGTATCCTACTTGATTTAAACCCATACAAAAGAAATAAAATTTATATATTACTATTTTATTTTTTATCTGAATTACTATATATCATATTAAAACTTTTCTAATTTCTCATTTTTCATTTTGAGTTCTCTAATAACAACGTAAAACTTTTTTACAACAATTCTAACCCCCTATTAATTAATCTATTTGTATTGATTATCACAAATCCACCAATATTGTAAAGCATATATCTACTAACATAAATATCACTACCTCTGGCACCCAACCAGTATTCTCGCACCTCGTCTAGTCTTGTCACCTACTTTCTTACTCTCCTCTTACTAGTCAATTACTTCTTCTCAATTTTCATATTTCCCTCTCTACTTACTATTCATTCAATCACTTATCCTACCTCCTTATCAAACCTCTGTTTTGCACTCTTAGTGCACTTCTCTAGCTAGACCTACCCCTAATTATTAAGGTCACTTAGACACCCTATTACGGACTTATAACCTATATATTCGAACTCTACGACCACGATTAACCTCTTATATAAATACACTCACCTACTATTTATTGTTATACGATATGTATTATAAACTCTCAGGCACCGCTAAGCGGCTATCTCCATCAACCTCGGTACTGATACCAACTCCTCATATTACACATATACACAAAGTATTTATCTAAGAAATTCAACTTTCTGTAAAGCCTACTCTACCAAAATTATTTTCAACTCAATTTATACTCAGAAACATTATTGATTTTTTAAGTGGGTGTGAGTCCCCTCATACGGGGAACTCTAAGCGTACAGATACCTTACGTACTACACGTAGAGTACCTCCCCATTCTTAACACACCCCTCTCAAATTTTACAACTCGATCTAGATAAACTCTAACTACTTACTTTACCACCACTACTACTACTCTACTACACTTTAACTACTAAAAGTAGAACTACTTACTATATTAATAAGATATAATATTATAATAATAATTAAGTATAATTTTAAATAATCATATTAAATTAAAAAATAATAAGATAAATAAATATAAATATAAATAAAAACTTTCTAGAAATGAAACGGAAATATCTCAGACTTGCCTGTCCTAAAATTAAGTTGTTAAAGATACTCTTAGTGCGGTGCAATAAATGTGTCAAAAAGCGTGAGTACGAAGCGAGAGTAACTAGACAAGAGGATTATTCGCTACATAAAATATTTTAGATAATATATTTATTTATCGAAGGATTTCATTTTTTTTATTCGATATAATATTAAATTAATAAGAAGAATAATAGAAGAAATACCAGAGTTGTCCAGAAAGAAGAGATAAAGCGACGTTTATATTAAAAAAATAAATAATCAATGTAAACAAACCTTATATCGGTTGTTACTTATTAGTCTCGGATTGATCAAGACCTTTCGTCTGTACATATCACTCACACAGTTAAAGTAATACAATTATTATCTATCTTAATTTCATTTATATCGAAAATAAAGTGTGAGTTCTGAGCAAGTGTTCTATAATTACTACTACCCTCAGTACACAGTAATTTCAGTCGTCCCTTGTACTCATCTCTTTCTTTTCTGCCTCTTTACTTCAACAGTCCATACTAGTATAGCTGACCAGTGACACTCGAACAAAGATAACCAGTGGCAATTTTCTAATGAAATTGTTTGAAATTTACATTGGATGCGAATTCTTTTGCCAAAATTACCTCATACTACTCACCTTCCATTTATCCAGGTAGGGGGAGGAATGTCTTACGCACCTTCTCTCGCTCAACATGGATGCCTACTTACTGCCTACAGCTCAAGCAAGAGAAAGCAGACTATCGTACGATGCTTGCATACGGGTGAACCATACAAAATGGGTAGTGCGAAAATGGGCGTCAAATCTATCACAGGTTTCATTCTTGCCAAACAAGTTGACTCTAAAGATTCGAGACCTGTCAGTAGAAACAAGACAAACCAACAGAAGAGTTGTAACATACGGACATGACTCATTATTTCCTACGCGACTAACGTGCGAATAATTTCTTTTGGAAACAGTAAATATGTATACCGTACGTTTACTTTAGGCCAGTAGTACAATAATACCTTATATGGACGGTGAGTAGGAATATACGTCCTAGCGAATAGATTAATATCCTCAATTTTAGTAGCACAATATATACACATATCTAGCACATAATGTACTCTATATATAAATTTATAATCAGTCTTGAGAGTTAGAAGACGTAATATATTATATATATATGAAACTATAGGTGTGATTATGAATAAGAGAATAGACTCTCAATTCTTTATCTCTTACCATAATGACTACCTATTGATCTATATATATCGTAATAACTATCTTGGCCCCCTCGCTATTTAGTCATTAATATACGCTATATATATATGATAGCATGCGTAGCTCACTAGTAAAAGAGTCCCAAATTTTAAGCGTATCTACTCGTAAAGTTGGTAATTAGTTACTACGCATATTAATACAGTTATCTTGCAGACGATAGCTAATAGCGCCATAGAAGAAGCAAAACCTAGTAGGCGCTTTCATAAGTTAAGCATTCACATATGAGTTAGTTGCCGCCTACAATTTTCTGGAAATAAGTAGTCAAGAAGTGTAGCTAGCTGCAATTGCGTGATATTTTCGGATAGCGCACATTTAAAATCCGAAGAAAATAATAAAAACTTTTTACAAGTTTTATTAATTTATAAAGTGGTGTAGAAATAGTGCTATAAAAAATTCTAAATTTATTGTTTATGTGGTTATTAAAATAGTGCTAGGATTAATTTGTTTGTCTGTGTAATTTTGTAACCCAGTTAAATTATTAATACATTATGATTCGCTCACTCAATAGTAAAAATTACTAAGAGGATAATTTAAAAAAATCAGAATTAGAATCTAAGGACATCGTTATAAGAGGATTTATGAAGCAATATTATTTTAAAGAAAAACTTATAATTGAATAAAATTAATATTATTACATATATAAGACAAGTACCTTATTTTTAAAGAAAAATTATTTAAAAGTTAGGAAGTAAAAAGTATAACATTAAAAAATACACATTTTTACGAAATATTTTATTTTCTAAATTTTATATATGAGCGATTAATATAAAGGTCTCGCTAACAACCAATTTTTTAAAAATATCAATTAAAATACATTTCATTAACTATATTTCCAGGATGCAGAATGAGATCAAATGGAGAAGAAATCATAACTAAGTATTCGAGTCGGACCCGAACACTTTTAAAAAATGTGGATAGGACGGAGTCTAAATTATCGAAATATGACAGACCGGGAGCGACAACTAAATTTTCAATATCACAAGGAATGTTAAGACGCTTCTGTTATCTATTAATCCATTTTCTTAAAAAATTTATCCCTTATATAAAAACCCATTCTCTAGGTTTACAACAAACCAACCTTAAAGTACAAGATAGATTTGAGAAACATGAGATTCACTTTAGCAAAAATTTACTTCAAGCATTTCTATACTATTATTAAAATATAAACATCTATGAATGTGATTAAAGAATTAAGTATTGTACTAATATTCTTATTAATGTTATTCTATCGTTATAAGATTGCCAGTAGAAAAATACTCACACTAAGAGCTTATATAATTATTACGACCTATAAATTTTATTAAAAATAAATCAGCAATTATATAATATTTGATAAAAAGCTAAAAAAAAATCATTCAAACATTGTAACTTCATTATTTATTGTAGTTTTACTTTCGCACGTATTTTAAAATCCCTCTCACTCCTCTCTATGGTTTTCTTCTATAGGTCATTTCTCATTTAACGCACTTAGAATAAATATAATAAAGTTACGGCACAAAAATGCTATTATATCTATACATAACGGCGAAAAGAAAAAATTACAATCTCATGCTCTTTTCTTATCTCAGAGAGTATAACAAAAAATTTATTTCAGTTAAAAACTGCAACCATACATTTTCATAAGATTCGTACATGCCATTGTTGATGAAGAAAAATACAAACAAACACACACAAACTTACAATTTAGGTATAAGATAGATAACAAGTAACACAACACTGTAAATACTAAAATAGTAAGAAAAAAATAGCAGGGAATCAACGCACAAGCATTTCTCATTAAAATTCAGGAAACTTGTGTAATGCGCAATATCTGTCCTCCCCAACTCACTTTGTATAACAGCAGAGACACGGACAAGACTAATTGAACTATAGCGACATTTTTTCTTTTGAATGAATACTCACTTCAACAAGCTTTTTACAAATACTATACATCTATCCTCCTAAACTTACCTCAATAAGAGACAATTATGAAGAGATAAACCCCATAGTATACTAGTATACCATACTAGTATACTAGTATACTACTGCTACTTTCCCTACAACACCATTACATATTCCTAAACTTCACAGACGAAATATATTCTACTACCTATCTATACAATATAATAATATTAAATTACCTTTGAACATTATACTCTTATTATAATGATATAAGATTAAAATAGTATTATATATATCGTCTTAGGTAGGTCCTTTTTAGTAGTTTCAAATAGTACATTTCAAATGGATATCTCTATGGCTTGCTGTGACAATAATTTTCACACACACACACACACAACACAATAGCATTGTTATACTGTACCAACACGTATCCATACTAATATATATATATATTATAACAATATATATAGTATCTAAATACTTACCTCTATTATATATACTAATACATTTCATATTGACTTTATAAACCATATATAATATATCCTTAAATAACATTATAATATACATATCTACTAATAATAATATTAGATATATACTTATTATTAATTTATATACTATAGTATAATTATAAACCAATAGACAGTATATTAATTAATAACTCATTACTATCAATACACATATATATATAAAACTATAATATTATATAATACTATAATATTATATAATAATAATTATCTATATTATATATTATACTCAATTATATATATATATATAATACTCATACTATATATCAAAAGAATTAAATTTTAAATAATAACATAGAATTTACATCAAAATCCTTAATTCTAAAAAAAACATGCTTTTACAATCATTAAAAAGTATACCCAGATTATGAGAAACAAGATTTTCGTATAGAAAAGAGAAAAAAAGGAATTCATACGTTGAGGACAGTTTATTCAAGATTAGCATGTGTGTGCGAGTTTTAAAATTTCATTTATTAAACAGTTTTGTCAAAGACTGAGTATCTAATCAAGCCACGAGGCGACGCATGCGCGTGCGCCGACACGGAGCATAAGCATCTGCCATTGGAGTCACGGGCGACGCCCGTTGCATTGTTGGCTGTTTGGTGGCTTCACGTATCCACTTCGCTTACGCGCCCACGTGTGGCTTCATTGGCAGTGGTCTCATGGCAGCACGTGGGGCCTAAACTAGGCAATGGCTCGTCCCTGAGGCAATGGGTGCAATTACGCGGCCATCTATTGAAGCAAGGCGGTGCATGGGGCTGTATAGGCTAGGCTTAACGGAATCGGCTATGGGCCAGTGAGGTATGCGACTTCATGGGGCATCGTGGCCGTATTGTACAAGGGGTGGCTTGTGGCGTCGAACAGGGGCGAGCCGCATGGGAAGTGCGAACGGCTCCACTACTATACATTCCGCGCAACGTAGGCACATGGGAGAATAATTAGCGTTAAAATCAAACGAAAAAGAAACAAGCCCTAATAGTAAGAAAGAAACAACATTAAGTTTACATAGCCCACGTGCCACTCAAATAGGACACACATATCGGGTCCCATACTGGGGGTTGACCGGGGAAAAAGATCCAGCCAAAAGGATCAATTAATTAAAGTGCACCGAACCACGCTTTGCATAGACATTTTGGATCGTCGCTATTTATACCTTCATACTTAACGGTAGCCCCGTGAGAAACGATGGGGATAGCGGGAAAAGAATAGTGCAGGTGTGCGTGTATGGAAAAAAAGTTGTCCGGCAGCTGTCGAGATGAGTCCCTGAAAGTTTACAAAAGACAGAAACCAGATGCCGAAACTAACTATGATCAGTCACAAGCAACCTAAATATTAACACTCCACGATCCTTTTTTATCCAGCTGTGCTCACGAGTAAGATCTAGCAGTAGAAAACTGAACGAGACTCAGGAATCGGACTGTCCTTCAACTCAGTAAAGCATCAAAGAAAATAGCCACTTGACTAAAATTAATACCCGTACGACAATGAAATAATTAGCTTTGCAACGCCAGGCCCGCATTGCTGCTTATAAATAATTCGAAACAAACGAGCTACTAGTCACAGAACCGGGGCCACTCTGGCTCTACGCGAGGACCCGGTATAGCGCTCGCGTCAAAACAGGACCCCAAAAAGGAACATTATCAGTGAACTTCCAGCCAGAGACAAACAAACAGAAGAGTTCCAAAGAGAATTTTGTCAGGCAATGCGTCCAACCGAGCGAAATGAACGTTACTGAAAAGGACGACCAAAAAACAACGATCAGAACTTAGGACACACGCCTAACTAAGCTAAGAATATACGCTCCGTTAGACTTCTAGCACATATTTCAATGATCTAACACACCTAATTAGCCCCTTATGCCACTTTACCACCTCTAATATTTTATCATTAAATACCTACCATCTACTACTATATAATTATACTAAATTTATTTGAATTAAACCTAATGGAGTATAGTTATATTAGACTAATTTAAACATTACATCGACTGTCACTTACCTCTGCTATATTATATAATGTAGATTAAACTAAATATTACTAAACTATTTTACAACATACATATGATATATATTACTTACTATAATACAACGCTTCACTATTATCATTCTATAACCACTCAAATTGTTTTCTTGTGACTTTTTAATTTACAGTTACCGATAACATGTGTTATTCATAAAAAGTTTATTTCAATCATTAGATATCTATCTCAAGGAGTGAAATTTTAGTGAAAAATAGTCTCAATCTTCTCATCTTATCTCTTGCACTCTAAGTAAGTTAATAGCTTTGAAAGAAAACGTTTCAAACTTATTGATCATCTTTATCATACTCTCTAATTCTTTGAGTTCCCTGTTTACTTACGAATTTCGGTTAGAATACTCGCTTGCGGTATATATACTAACATAGCGCCAAGGGACGTTGATTGGTAAAGGCTCAGCATACAAAACTCACTCGCATGGGTCAAACTTTACTCTCGCTTAGTATATATACTATATTACTTTTCTTACCCCTATCCTTCTCTATCCGTCTCCTGATCATTAAGAGCAACTTGATTTGTTAATGTTGCTAATTCATGCTAATTCGATTAAAAAAGGGGTTACCTCATTTCTCGTACTTATTCCCCCTTCTTTATGTATGTAATACTTTATATTAAAGTAAAAATCCTCCCGGCTTTGCTTCTAAACACCGTGAGCTTTATCTCTATTCGCTTCTCGCGTACTCTTCTAACTTAGTTGCGAGGCGTACTTGGTGCAGGTGCAAAGGGGTACATTCAAGAGCAATTAAGAAGGCGAGGCCCCACACAGCAGGAGGCAGGCCCCAGCAACGTACCGCGACGGGCTTCCAAGGAAACGCGAAACAGAGTTTGCAATGGGCTCAAAAACTCAGCTTCATCTGGCTAACACGGGATGGACATTAAGCGGTGACAAAATAGCGCGGGGGGAAAAGGACATCAACAGCGCCGCGGGACTAGAAATGTGCGTGACTGCTGGTGTGGACGTAAGTCGGAGCAGGGCAAAATCTAGGCGAATACGACCTCCGAACCAGCGTGCCGCAAAAACGGCGAAGAAACCAGGAAGCGTGTGAGTTATGCGCACCGTGGAAATTTCGGTGCAACGCCTCTCAGGGGTGTAAGTGGCGCTGGAGGGTGGCTTGCCCCCAGCTAGATAAAGTAGAGCTTTCCCCGACCAACTGGGGCATTGACAAGAGGAGGGACCTTGAAACCCCACTGGGTCTTCTTGCGTTTCCACTGGGACACACGGGTTCGCACGGCAGAGAAGGGAAAGCGTCAGTCAATGGACAACCCGGCTGATCATCTGCAGGGGGCCGCCACGGGCATATACTCTCGGATCATCTCCCAGGGGCATACCTCGGCATTACACCTTCTGGTACGAGTGTCGTGTCCAGGTCGGGTCAAAACTGGCGCAATAGCTGCCAAATCTGAATCCTGCAGTTCGCATCTCGTGCAGTCGACGTCACGGGAAAGTCGTCAACAGACTTCCGGGGTAGCCATGTGCCATAGGGGCTCTCTCTCTACAAGTCCATCTCAGTCTCTCTCTCAGAGCTGGCCCTAACAATTCCCTCTCTCCGGTAACTGGGCCCCTCCCAAATCGGTACTTTGGGCAGGCCTCTAGCCGTGTCCTCACCACGAGAACATGATACAATCTCATCATCATTCTTTACTCTCTTCTATCTCTCTCTACTCTTTCGATCTCTATCTTCTCTCTCTGACTAAGGTATCGTCTCGTCTTCTCTGATCTCTCTGACTACTTAGAACAGAATCTCTCTTACTCTCTCTCTCTCTCTCTCTCTCTCTCTTCGCATCTCTCTCTCTCTGCATCGTCTCTCTTCTCTCTAGTAGATAATATAGATATATATATATAAGAGATAGATAATATATAATAGAAGAAATGATATATATATATAGATAGATAATATATTAGAAATAATATATAATATATAGATATAAGTAATAAAAAATAAAAAGAGATATGTATTCTATATAATAAAGAAGTATATATATATATAAGATAAGAATTGAGAATAGGGAGAAATCTGGGATCTAGAATATAGGAAATAATGCATATAAGATAGAGTGCTTTTTCGTATAAACTGATGAATATAGGATGATCAAGGGGGGAGTGTGGAGGGAGTTAGACACTTCGAAATCTGATAACATTGGCAAGTAAATCAAGAAGATAGGTGGATGGTGAATGTTGTGAGGGGATTATGATGATGATGAGCATAGAAGGAATTAGGTATTTTGGGAGGGATAGATGAGTTTAGGTCATTAAGTAAGAAGGAAAAGGTAATTGGGCAGATAGTGAGTATGAGAAAGTTAACGAAGATGGTAAGTCTGACAGCTGAGTACAGATACAATTACTGAGTGAAATATTGATCAAGACAGGTGGGCGAAGAGGGGTAATGATGATTGAATTTGGAGTTTGGGGAAGATAGAGGTGCAACAAAGTGTTGTATGAGGTGATATAGGTTATTGAGGAATGTTAGAGGAGAGTGTATTCAACTGTGTAGATCCTTCAAGAACTATTCTGGTCCATGTTTAACGAATTTCGTTGGGAATCTTGATAGGGAAAATTAACTGTGGTATGTTGAGTGTTGTAGGAAGATATATGTTGACTATTGTTGGATCGAATGAGCACTTTAAAGTCTCAAGCTCAAAAAAACCTGAAAGAGACACTCTCGAAATTGGATGAAGAACAGAGCCGTGCGTTTTGAAGTGGTTAGGAAGGATGTGTCTACTCACATCTTTGCATTGAAACTTAAATGAGTTGAACTGTCACAGCATGGAACACGTCTTAAGAGTGTTAGGCTCTCGCAGCAATAGAGGAGTCATAACAGTATGAGGAAAAGAACGAAAGGTTCATGAGATTTATCCGCAGTCACGGGTGTGGTGTGAAGAAAGGGTAAGTGAGAGAAATATCCAAAGTAACATTGGAGATATGTTAACTTAATAATTACAAAGGATGGAATGAGGCTTCGTTGTGTGTTAATCGGATGTATAGTGGGCAAGGAAAAATTGGGGTGTGGGCGGGAGTGATGTGTGCTGGGACTCTGAACGTGTCTGTGGGAGAAGACAGATAGGGTGAAACCAAAAAACGAAAAAAAAAAGTCAGAATCTGAGTCTAAGTATTAAGGAAAATGCAACTGAAGAGGAAGGGGAGGAAATGTAAGAGTATGGTAGAGCCGAGTCGCGAAAAGAATAGGAGAACGATAATATGGGAGGGGTGTGATATGACGGGGTAGGTTTTGTGCCGCGTTAAGAAAAACGGGGGCTGGTATTACTGTTGGCCCACCGGTGTGTGAGCCAGGGATGAACCCCGTTATATTGTGAGATGCCATAGCAGGGTCCATCGTGGTTCCGTGAAGCTCGGGTGGATTTTCTTGCTTGCGACGGTTCTTACACTCGCAGTAAAGCGAATATAAAGGAGTGCACTAAAATCGTGGTAAGGCTGAGGCGTCTTTTACGCATTGAGCCGGGTCAATTCTTCTATTAGTTTTTTTGTTCCCGGTGCATGTGCTTCGCACTTAACTCCCAGTCTTGGGAGATGAAAGATTGCATGTATGGATTAGATGAATGTTATATATAAAATTCACAGGATAAAGAATACGATAAATACAATAATGCTATATTGTATGATAAATAAATAATTATTTGATAATGCATATTTTCTTTTGTAATGAATATGCTGACACAAATAATCTATCTCCATACCATTATTTACTGATAATTATTTATAACATGGCACCGACAGAGTTTTTCGGCGCGCATTTTGAATAATGGACAAATGCCTATGGTGCAAATGCCCATTTATGATATAAATGCGACTGCCCCACTGGGCATTTGCCAGCGTACATCACTAAATCGTAGCCTACCTCTTAATTTTCTAGCTAAGATAAATGTTGTGTTCTACCTTTTTGTCATGAGGAAAAATGTTGAAAGTTATTTCCTTTTTCACCCAACTTCTGAACTTAAATTTTATATTTAAACATTTAATTGTAATATTAATTTTATTTCACTGTTTCCTGAATCACTTCAAGTTCCGGGGAACAAGTAATAGACTT